>PVKU01004377.1:0-148726 GCA_004027475.1 Anoura caudifer | reverse complement strand
AACAAAATCAAATAAAGAGCCCTGCCTTGCCCTGGCCAGGTAGCTCAGTTAGTTAAAACATCATATGACAATGTTGCAGGTTTGATTACTGGTCAAGGCACATACCAGAAACAACCAATGAATGCATAAATAAGTGAAAAAACAAAGTGATACTCTCTCTCTCTACCACCCTCTTTCCTTTTTCTCAAAAAAAAAAAAAATCAGTAAATACATTTTTTTTTTCAAAGCACCCTGCCTCCACAGGAGTTAATTCTAGCAGGGTAGAACCCATAATAAATATAAGTAAATTGTGTAGTTTATGAATAAGTGATAAATAGTATGAAAAGTCACCAGAACAAAGGAAAGGGGATTGAAAATGTGGGGGAATGTAGACAAAGCTAGTCACAATTTTCAGTAGGGTAAATGAGGTCTCGTTAAGAATGGGACATTTAAATGAAGGCTAGGAGTAGGTGAGAAGTTAATGTGGGCTGGATCTCAGAGGATCAACACTGAGGCAGAGGGATGTAGAACTGAAAGCAAAAAATGAACAAACAAGAGAAACAGATACAAACTCACAGACACTGACAACAGTATGGCGGTTACCAGAGGGAAAGGAGGATGCGGGCAGGGGTGGGGGTTGGAGATAGTAAAGGGTAAAGGAGGTCAGAGATAGTAAAAGGTAAAGGGGGCCAAATATATGGTGATGGAAGGAAATTTGACTTTGGGTAGTAACCACAATGTTTTGTACAGATGCTATATGATAGACTTGTATACTTAAAACCTGTACAATTTTATTAACCAATATCAACCTATACACTTAGTTTCAAAATTAAAAAAGAAAAAGACACTGAGACAGAGGAGTAGCCAGGGCAGTGTGTGGACACTAGAGAAGCCAGGCATGTCAAGGAAAAAGCAAGGAAGCCCGTGAGGGAGTAGATAATGAGCAAGTAACAGTAACAGATGATGTCAGGAAGCTAATGGATGGGTGGGAGGGTAGTAGCATTCAGAAGACAGATCAGGAAGTTTTGTACACCATTGAAAAAGCTCTGGACAGTCACCAGAGTGGGGGGGGGGATTTCAGGGGAGAAAGGGGAAGGGTTTACAGGAACAAGTATAAAGGACACATGGACAAAAACTAGGGGGGGCTGGAAATGAAAGGGAGGTGGGGAAGGCTGGGGCAGTGGGCTGGGATGGGAGTAAAAGACAGAAAACACTATAAGAACAACAATGAAAAGAAAATTTAAAAAAATAAATAAAAGAAAAGAAAAAGAAAAAGCTCTGGCTTTTATTCTTTGCCGATTTGTAAGTAGAAGAATGAAAGATGTTGTCTGACGTGTTTTAGAAATGGCACTCTGGCTGTGGTGTTGAGAGTGCTCGAGGAGCTGAGGGCAGGTGCAGGAAGCCCGGAATGGTTGGGGGAGAGGGGCTTTTAACGTAATATCAATAAAGCTCTGTCCAAGACTTTGAGAATATTAGAACCACGTATTTGATAAAAGAGCTATGCATATTTTTGCCTGTTACTAGCATGCACTTATTTGTCAGTTGTTCTTAAATATTATTCATGTTAAAATGTTTTTTTAATTTATTATATTTTATTGATTATGCTATTACAGTTGTCCCATTTCTCCCCCCATCATTCCCTTCTACCCTGCATACCTGCTCCCACCCACATTCCCCCACTTTAGTTCATGTCCATGTGTCATAAGATCTTTAGCTTCTACATTTTCCATACTGTTCTTGCCCTCCCCCTATTTTCTACCCAACGTCTATGCTACTTATTCTCTGTACCTTTTCCCCCTCTCTCCTCCTCCCACTCCCCTGTTGCTAACCCTCCATGTGATCTCCATTTCTGTGGTTCTGTTCCTGTTCTAGCTGTTTGCTTTTGTTTTAGGTGTGGTTGTTAATATCTGTGAGTTTGCTGTTTTTTTACTGTCATATTTTTTATCTTCTTTTTCTTGGATAAGTCCCTTTAACATTTTATATAATAAGGGCTTGGTGATGATGAACTCCTTTAACTTGACCTTATCTGAGAAGCACTTTATCTGCCCTTCCATTCTAAATGACAGCTTTGCTGGATAGAGCAATCTTGGATGTAGGTCCTTGACTTTTATGACTTGAAATACCTCTTTCCAGCCCCTTCTTGCCTGGCAGGTCTCTTATGAGAAATCAGCTGACAGTCTGATGGGAACTCCTTTGTAGGTGACTGTGCCCTTTTCCCTTGCTGCTTCTAGAATTCTCTCCTTCATTTTAATCTTGGCTAATGTAATTATGATGTACCTTGGTGTGTTCCTCCTTGGGTCCAACTTCTTTGGGACTCTCTGAGCTTCCTGGACTTCCTGGAAGTCTATTTCCTTTGCCAGATTGGGGAAGTTCTCCTTTATTATTTGTTCAAATAAGTTTTCCACTGGTTGCTCTTCCTCTTCCCCTTCTGGTACCCCTATAATTCAGATGTTGAGACATTTAAAGATGTTCTTGAGGTTCCTAAGTCTCTCATTTTTTTTGAATTCTGGTTTCTTCTTTCTTTTCTGATTGGATGTTCATTTCTTCCTTACGGTCCACTCAGTTGATTTGAGTCCCATTTTTCCTCCCATTGCTATTGGTTCCCTGTGCATTTTCCTTCATTTCACTTAGAGTAGCCATCATTTGTTCATCTAATTTGCGACCAAAATCAACCAGTTCTGTGAGCATCCTGATCACCAGTGCTTTGAACTGTGCAGTTCATCTAAGCGACTCTTTGTTGCTTAGATGAATTGGTTCTGGGGCTTTGATCTGTTCCCCCGTTTGAGTCATTTTTGTTTTTGTTTTTGTTTTTTGGTCTGGTCGAGGCTGTTATGTAGTGAAGGGCGGAGCCTTAGGTGTTCCCCCGGGAGGGGCAGCCCAGTTGCTGGGTTGTGACGCTGTATGTGGGGGTGGGGTCTCAGTGTTTTTAGATTTTATTATCTGGTGCTGGGGCCCTGGGTTGCAAGTTCTGTCTTGTTGCCCGTTTTCACCTGGATTATCGTTGCGCGAATGTGGGACCGCCTGGTGAGCCAGCCGCTTTGCGCCTGGGGTCCATCAGCCGCTGCCCACAGGCCCAGTCTCCCAGCAGCTGCCTGCACCTTCGCTTCCTCCTGCCAGGACTCCGCCCCTCTTACCGGTCTGGATGAATGGTTGTGGGACCTCCGAACAGTTCAGTTTTCTCTCAGTTCTGGATGTTTTCTTGTTTCTAAATCCTTGTTGTCCTTAATTTTGGTTGTGCAAGGAGGCACAGTGTGTCCACCTATGCCTCCATCTTGTCTGGAAGTCCAAAATTCTTATTATTAAACTAAGATTTATTGATTTTCTCTCATTCTTTGTACCATCTCTACTTGAGTATGAGCAACCCCAAAACAGAAATAATGTTGTATTTACCTCTGTTCTCAGTGTTCAAAACTTTTTTCTTGAATTAAATTAGAAAAGCTCAAATATCCTGTTAATATGCAAAAAAAAAAAAAAAAAAATCCTAGAAAGAGAGTCAGAGAACTAAAGGACAAATTCAAAGTAGGAAACTTTAGTAATGACAATTTAGACAGTTATCCAAAAGCTTGAAAAACCTACCACAATAATAATCAAAAGAAAACTGTTAAACAGCTTATTTTAAGCAACAATGGCTGGTTAAAATAAATTAAAATTAAACTATGATTTTAATTTCAAAAATTTTAAACTTGTTCAAAATAGTATTTTTGAGTTTGAAAAAAGCTTCTATCTATTTCTTGGTAATTTATATTTAATTGAAGAGAGCAATAAGAGTATTTGAAAGAGAACCCTATAGGTTTAACCTACAGATCTCATCAGTTCAATCACTAGTTTAAAAACCTTTAGTGGTTTCTCATCTTTTAAGGATGAAATTCAAAGTCCTTTGTCAGAGATTGAAAGCCATTTATGAGATGGTCCCTGACTACCACTCCACCCCTACTCCTACCCTGCTTTTATTCCAATCCGCAGTTCCTTCTGTTCGTTGTATCTGTAACGCCTTCCTGCCCCTCCACCTAATACAAACTCCTACTACCCTAACAAGCCTTTCCTGCTTCCCAAGTCCAGATCAGGTATATTCTTTGGGTTCCTTAATATCTACTTCTTATTTCTATCATAGAACTTAATGTATTATAGAGCTCTTACCTGTTTGTCTCTTCTACTACATAGGAATATCTTGACAGAGGGATTTTTTTTTTCAGTCCTTTGTGTTTAAAACAGTTGTATGAAAGGATCTAGGAGATGTGTGACAGTGAATAAATTGGGGAATAAGACATTCACTTGGGAATGGAACAACTGCGGATAGTTTTCAATTCGAAGCATGATGCTTTTTACCTGGAGAAGCAAACTAGTGTTATATAACTTTCTGGTTACAGTTTATTTTTCTATTTTAAAAAGTAGTATAAACCTATAGAACACATTTGAAATTAAAAAGTACAAAAAAATCACTCACAGTCACCCTCATATAAACTCTTGTAGGTTTGTGATATTCTTTCCTGCCAGTGGTTGCCTTTGTGTGTTTGTTTTATTTATCGGATTTTCAAATTTCTGACCATAATTGTGGATTTGTCTTTTTCTTTCTCTACTTCTACCTCATATTATTAGCTACATGGCTAAAAACTGAAATACTCCTCTGTTACTTCTCCTAATATTTTATTATAACATGTAAATATATAATTTTGGTTTTGTTTTCTGTGAGGGGAGAGTTTGTGCTTCTTAAATCCTGGTATTTCCTTATTTTGCATTTTGTAAGGGGTTCAGTAAGTGTTCAGTAATGGTTAAGTCCTTCCTTTACATCATTAAACAGGTAATGGGCATCCATTATGTACATTATTATATTGTGTAATTTAGCTTTCTTACTGATATTTTATAACTTATTTTCCTTTAAAAATGATGTTTCTTCTACATTATTTTCTTCTTGCGCATTAAAGGGGCAGAGGAGCCTAACTATGTAATGTTCTGGGTAGTATGTGTGGCTGATTCAACAAAGTTAATTATTGATTTAGAGGCCAAAGCAACCTTCTCTTAGTTGGTTTTATTGTCTAGAAATCACCTTCAATTGTACTTTTCACCTGCCAGAAAAAGCATCAACTCTCTTGTTATCGGTGACCTTTGACTTGTCAGTAGCATTCAAAACATTGTTATTTCTGCATTTCTAATACAATGTATCAGGTCAACCACCTTGTCAATTTTAGCTCTGCACTTTCCTATACCACTTGCATTATTCCTGGTTGGGGATAAGAGGAGTTTCAGGGATTTCTGTAGATATTTTGGGGAAAGGGTGATTCTTGAATCAGAACTATCAGATCTGTATTTTTCTTTAATCCTTTTTAACAAAGCCTTCCCTCAGTCACATCTGAAATATATTTTGTTTTTGAAGGCTATGTGACTTTCTAACCTTGCGTTTGCTTCTCAGTAGAGTAGATCTCTGTTTTTCCCACTAACCAGAGGAGTATTTGAAGCCAATTCAAAGAGATGGCAAAATTATTCCCTTTGCTTCTCTTACCATGTTCCCACTACACTATATTTACTTTTCTCTAGCATAGGGGTGAAAAAAAATGATCACTTTCTGGCCCAGCCCACTGTTGCTAAATTAGAAACTTCCTATTTTGGTCAGCATTTTGCTTTACTCAACAAATAACCGTTTCAACAGTAAATTTTATAATTAATAAAGCTTTAGTTTTAATGAGTCGAAGCCTTTCAACTAACTCCAAGCTTGTAAATTTCTCTCTTAAGAAATTGCTTATTTGCTAGGTCATCATTTTTTTTCATATGAATGAGTCATTACTCCAGAGCTCTGAGATTCCCCATGCCATCCAGAAGTCATATAATGCTGTAATAGAATTTCCTTGTAATAACTTACAAGGCCTTAGGTGCTTCATATATTCTAGGCACGTGGTACTCTGGGAATTAACATTAGAAATATGTTATTAACTAGTCTCCATACCTGAGTTCCATCCAATAGCCTGATCTCTCAGCTTCTTGGATTCCTTAACTCTAGTGAATTTGTCTTCTATACCACCTCTACCATTCACTTATTTGATTATACCCTGAATCTCTAAAGTTTCCATTTCAAGCATTTCATTCTCTAATCCTGACTTCCTGTACTTCTAGAACCCCCTACTCAAATACTTCAACTGTCCTTCAGCCCCTTGGTGTCCCCCAACCTCTAGTTCAATGACACTAATTCTTTTTTTACTGTCCAGCCTCCTCAAAATGTCATTACTCATCTTTTTCTCTTACTTCCTCTGTCGCATAACCCCCCCTAATTTTTAACACCCAGCTACCTGCTTACCTCATATCTGCAGCTGATTATTACTAGAAAAAATAATATAATTGTACTGGCTGGATTAATTTTAAATGTATTACCACAAATTTATTCAATAAACTGATATCATTGGACACCATGTGTGTGAGACATGGTCTGAATGCTAGGAGTCTATTATAAATAAAATACACAAATATTTTTTCCTTCACAAAACATACTTATTATTGGGCTGTAAAGTATATATTGAATTCTCAGTAAGTACTAAGGAGAATGTATAGGAGGGATATATAGGAAGGGTTGCAGTTTTAGTTAACAAAGGAGGCATCACTGATTTCAAAGGACCTTGTATTACCACCAGTTAATTCCCATTCTCCTAGACACTGTAATTCCTCCACTCCTCTTTAATGCCTAGATCGCTTTTTTCTCTAAGCCAGTGGTTTTGCCACCTGTAGATAAAGAGACACAATAAAATGTGAATTTGGTCATATTTTCATCATAAGCTCCACCATCCTACCTGTATCTGTATGCATCTCCTGTGTCTTCCTTTTAGCTATAATGGAAGAGCACTTTTTTTAAAAACAAAGTAAGCATCTACACTTAAGCATTGAATCCAACTCTCCTTTTCTTTCTCAATGGTTTTGCTTTTGAAATTTCCCCTTTCCTGCATTGTCAGTCTCCCCCTCTCTATCAGATCATCCTCATCAGTAAATAAGCAATTTTAATATCACACTTTAAAAAAATCCTTTCTTGACCCCAAATTCCTTTATGGCTTTGCTTCATTTTTCTCTTCCCTTTATGACATAACTCCTTGAAAATTGTCCATATTCATTCCTTAAGTCACTCCAACTGAGTTTCATCCTCACCACTTCATTGAAATAACTACTCCTTCCTTCTTGATATAATGTTTTTTTTCTAGGTTTCTATGACCAGGGAGTTGCTGGTTTTCCTCATAACTTTACTTCTTGGTCTCATTCTCCTCTAACAACCTTCTAATTCAGGAGTATCTCTGGCCTTTGTCTTTGGCTTCTTTTCTATCTACATATTCTTCAGAGTTTGATCCCAAGGCTTCTAAGTCTATCTTTTCACTAATGGCTCCGTAATTTCTGTCTCCAGCCCTGACCTTTCCTTTAAACTCAACTCATGTGTTTTCTAGTCAGCCACTGAAATTTGCCACTTAATGTGGCCAGACCTGAAATATGTTTTCCTCTCCACCAAAATCATCCTCTATTTCTTGTTTCAGTAACTTGCACCCAGTTGCTTGTGGGGGGTGGGGGGGACACAAGTGGTCATCTGTGATTCCTGACCCTCACTAATACTTCTTGACTACTCCAAAATATATCCATAATTCAGCCACTCTCACCATCTCTGTGGCTATAAATTTAGTGTAAGTACATTACCTCTAGCCTAGCTTACTGAGAATGCCTTCTAATTTTTCTGTCTTCACTGGGCCCTACATCTAACTAAAATAGCTACTCCATTTTTGAAGAGAATGCCTACAAATCATAGTACTTCTTGTAGGTCTTCTAGAGGCAGTAGTAAAAAAATGTTTGACCACTATAATTTGATTATTTTTTTCCCTAACCTGGGCCAGTGGACCAATTTAATAATTCTGTAACCTTTCAGCAAAATTGTCCTAGTTACTGGGTTTCAAGGATTGTGTCCTACCTTAACTAAGAGCCTTAGACTCTATCATTATAGTATCTTATGTAACACTTTCTAGAACCCTTACTGAATGTAATTCTCATCTTTGCAAATAGTAGTAGATACCAAATGAGTCTATAGAAATAAATGCCAGATCAACAACTAATATACCCAAATTTTAACTTTTTCATAGCATTCAACTGAACTGTGAAGAAGTGTTACATTTGTAAACCCATCAGAAACCAGTAATGTTTTACTAGGTCATTTTGAAACTTGTTACTCCCCTTTCTAACCAGAGAATATGGACTTAACAAGGATGGATGAATGGACAAATAGATGGGTGGATGGCTATAGATAGACAGATATGTTGGCAGAGTGGGTGAGGAGAGAGAAATAGACATATAAAATACATAGGTAATTGTTATAGACATAGATTTTGTATCTGTGTGTGAGTAGGTGTACACATGTATTAGAACATATATCAATTACGGCTGCTCCTGAAGACCTTCACAGTCACTTGTAAGACATTCTGGTAGCCACCCCCCACATTGTTGGGTAGGAGTGCACTCTAATTTCTACCCTACACCAAAGACACTGACATCATAATAGTAGTGATGATGATGGTGATGATGTCTGTTAACTACGTACTCTGTGTCAGTCAATGTGCTTAACACTTTACAGGTATTATTAAATCTTCACAGTACACTTGCTGCATAGATTACTATTACTAAACTTACACATATCACTTCACTATGAGATAGCATTAGTGGTCATCTGGGTTTTTTTTTTCCCTTCTCACAACTACTCAAAAATCGGTGTAGACGGCAGACCCTGCTTTAGAATATGTTCTTTGGTGAAGAACCTCACTCCAGTGTCTTTCCAGATCCTGTACTTGCATGTCATTTAGTTATCGATACAATTTGAGGATCAATTATGATACAATAATCATGTGATGCAGGAACCAAGAAAAATCATGGTGTACCAAGATTTTGCTTTGGGTATTAGAGGATAAAGGTGAAAAACATTAGTGCCTAGAACAGTTTCATTAATATATTCCTTTCTGTACCCTATTCACAGTCTCTTGCAGTTGACCTTAATTCTGAATAGACTTGTTTCTTCCACTAATTAACCATTTGAACTTGTAAAAATTCCTCTCCTTCTCTGAATTTCTCTTCTTTATCTGCACAGTGAGAGCTTTGTTAAGCTATGTGATGTCAAAGATTTTGTGTAACACTAAAGTTGTAAATGCTGAATACAGAAGGATATGACCATGTATCAGAGCTGTATAAGGAAGAAAAGAATTTTTCTTAATATCTAAGAATTTACCATAGTATTGCTTTATATCAATAATAGCAGCTATAATATATTAATCACCTGTTGTGGGAGCCTCTCTGATTGACAGTGATCAAGGCAATTGGAAAATGTGGAATGAGCCAATCAGTGACTTTATGAAGTGGATTCTGTGGTGTGATTGGAGTGCTAAATGCAAATCACGGAAGATGGCTGATGCACTAGAAAACAGTGGCACAACGAAACAGTCAATTTGAGGCTTATGAATGTAAGTTCAGATCATGCCCTGTTTAATGAATCTTAGGCAGGTGTAATCCTCATTCCCTTCATACTTCTCCAGCCCTTTCATTTTGTGATTTCCCTAAATTTACAAGTTCTGAGTTATCTAACTAACTCAGTAGTATATGGAATGTGATGGTGAAGTCTGCACCCTGCTAAGGTAGAAGCTCACTAGAACCATCATAGAAAAACTAGAGAGAAAGAACTTCCTCTGAGACAAACATGAAAGAAGAGTTGACGAGTAAATGAAAACCATCAATTGTGTAGGCCTCCTCTTTACTGTCTTCTATGTGGAATTTAAACATGCATGCATGAAGGCCCCAAATACAGGGCCCAGCAGAAGTAATGCCTGCTGGAGTGTGGTTAGTAGGGTAATAATATGGGTGTAATAATTTATAGTTTTAATTTGAACATTTCATCTAAAATGTCATATGGTGGGCTTGACTGTGACATGTGTTACAGAAACATGCTTATGGTTTTGTAATAAAAGATTTTGCAATAAAAAAGTGATGTTATTTGTGCCAGACCCTGTGTATAGTACATGGTGAACATCTTAATGAATATTATTATTATTTCAGCTAATAAATATTAAAATGAATATCTTTAATATCATAATTTTATCAGTATTCTTTCCTTAGTATTAATGTTGGTTCCTTGGTTCTCTTTGTCTAGATTCACACTCTTGGTAACTTCATCAAGTTTAATGGTTTTAAATACTATCTCTATACTAATCTCTGTGGAACTCTAGACTTGTATACCTTCTTGACATCTCCACTTGGAAATACAAAGAGATCTCATGTTTCATGTGACTGAAGTTGAATACCTGACATTTACCTGAACCCTGCTTTACTTAGAGCTTTCCCCATCCTTCCAGTTGGTCTGGCCCAAATCCTTGTAGTCATCCCTGACTTCTCTTTTCCTCTCTCACCCTACACCCAGTCCATCAGAAGTCCTGCTGCCTCCAACTTCAAAATATATTATGAATCCCAACACTGTATCACATCCACTGCTAACACCCTAGTCCTAACTACCATCTTTCATGTGTCTCACTGGTAATAACCTCCTACCCAACCTTCTTGTCTCCTCAGTGTGTTTTCAACACAGCAGCCATTAATCATCATTTTAAAACATAAGTCAGGTTATGCCACCTCTTTGCTGAAAACTCTTCAGGATAACTATTTTACAGAAAATGAAGAACTTACAGTAGCTTTCAAAGCCCTACAGTGTCCAGCCTCTTCATCACCTCTCTGTTCCTTGATCACTTTGCTCTGGTCACTCTGGCTTCTTTGCTGTTCCTCAAAATCACGAGGCGTGTCTTTTTGCTAAAGCTATTGCACTAGTTGTTTTCTCTACTGGGCATGTTCCTCCCTTCCCTTTTTTTCCTTTTTCAAGTGTTTGCTCAAATGTCACCTTCTCAATGAGGTCTACCTAACCACTTTATTAAAAGCACAACTCCAGAACGTTTGATCTTACTCCTCTCCACTTTATTTTGCATTTTTTAAATTTTTTTATTGTTCAATTACAGTTGTCCCCATTTTCTCCCCATTACTCTCCCCTGCCCTACCCACTGCCCCGCCGCCTTCCACATTCAATCCCCCCGCAACCTGCTGTCTTTGTCCATGGGTCCTGTATACTTGTTCCTTCACTTGACCCTTCCCCTTCTTTCCTCTGCTATCCCCCTGCCCCCATCCCTCTGGTAACTGTTAGTGCGTTACTTATTTAGACATCTCTGGTTCCATTTTGCTGGCTTGTTTGTTGTGTTGTTTTGCATTTTTGATATCACTGACCACCCATTAAATTACATAATTTCCTTATTTAAATGTTTGTTAGCCGTCATGCCTATTAGAATATCACTCTGTGACAGAGAATTCCTTGTTTTGTTTGCTCATCATTCTCAGTAGCCTAGAAAAGTGCCTAGACATAATATGTGAGGGACATTTTCTAGAGATATGATGTACATTATTTCATTTAATTATCATTTCTGCACGTGCAGTTAAAGAAGACTCAGAGCTTACCTAACTTGGCTGAAGAGAGTATCTGGTAAATAGTGGAGGTGAGACTTGTCTGTCTAAACTTCCTGCGCCTCATAACAAAGCAAGTAAAAACAAGGGAATAGAAGAAATACATATCTGTGGATGGATTTATGTATTTCATGGTTAAAACATCTTTATATAAATGTCTAAATATAAGAATAGAATATTTGCTATTTTAATATAGAAACATAATTGCTTAATACTAGAATGTAGATTATTTTCTTACACATAGATTCATCTTAATCAGTAACTTAAATATATTCTGGTTTGTCTTGATATTATTTGAATAAATATTGTTGCTGAAGGAGTAACTTTGTTTTTCTCTGTCCTCAACACAAACATACCCCTTACGCAGCCTATATATAGCAACCCACTGACATAGAAAACTGTTGTCCTTCTGATTATACATTCTGTTTGATGGGTTGTTAAACCTTACTAAGATCTCATTTGCATTCACTTTAAAATGAAATTGACTGTATCAATAAGCATCTTCTGATTGTTAAATATAATACATAATTGGAGCATCTTTCTGGGTTTTCAACTTAGAATTGTAAGTCAGTTTCTAGGATAAGGCAGGACAGTTACTCTATTTTGATTATAAATCCCTATATTTCTTGAGACATATTCTTTCTGAAAAATGACTGATGTTCCCAACATAATAACATATTTTTTACATTCTGTAAAGTTATTATTCCCTATTGGTTAGAATGTTATTATATCTATCAAGGGAGATATACCTTGATAGTGTATGAATCACTTTGTCTTTGAGACATGTATTTCTAATTTGACACTTGTGCATAACTCAGTTGTATACCATTTAGGAGAAGACAAAATAAAGCATAGCTTTTTTAAATCTGAAATTTAAGGAGCAAGATATCCTAAACCACCAGATACTATTTTGGTATAATCTATCACCTTTGTTAACATTTTATTGGATATAAATCATAACGTATCAGGTTGCATAGCGACAATATGGTTCACCAGGCATTCTATTTTTATAACTTTATTTAAAACTGACATGTAACTTGCTGTACCTGAAACCCCAAGTGAGCCAGTTATTGGAGTGTAACAAAGTTTTGACGTCAGAGTAGCTATTTATTCCACTGGAAACCATTAGCAATGCATTACCCTTTGGCACTGCTGGCTTTTTTTTTTCCCAGAAACATGGTTAAAATTTTATAACTGATTTTGACCAATTAGATTTCTTTCCCTCTTAGAACTAAGAAATTATGTATAATACACAAATGCATATGCATCTGTTTATATATACTATACTTATGTTTTATATTCCTAAGTTGTGTAATATATATTTAAATATGTTATATATATACATACTAATATCCATATAAAGCTCTCTTAAAGTTTCTAATCAAAAGCCAAGTATTGTGGTTTTATTTCTCTTAATTTTAAGACTTTGTACTATCTTATGGAAGGGGTTAAGCTGCATATTATTTCTGCATATTACCGTAGCTGTGGTGCTGATTGGCTGCATCGTTCTAGCATGTTTGTTGACGTTATCACTGTCACCGTTATTTTAAGAGGACTCCTTAGCATTTCAGTGGCTTTCTACCAACAGTAGATTCTTTGGAAGTGATAGGGCAATATCATTTTGTGCAAATATAATATGATCACTTACAGACAGGTTTTCCCCCTTCCTAACTTTGATTTTCTTTCTTTCTTTTCCCCCTGAGGGCACTAAACTGTGCACGGTCCACCCATGCATGGAGTTAGTCCCTTGCCCCCTGAGCCAGCCAAGCACCAGCTTACATGCTGAGCTCTGCCATTGTGCTTCACATTGGATCTGATGGGACCACCATTTGGACTTAAGAGGAGGAAAAGATTTCAGGGTTTGTTTGTTTTTTTTTAATTTAGTGAGCAAGCTGCTCTTAAAACCCTGTATAAAACATTGCCAGACTTGTGTTTGTGAAATAATTCACTTGGGTCAGTTAAGGATATGCCTACATTTAATCTGAGGAGGGAAAGTTAATTCTCTCAAACGTCAGTGTGAGACCTTAAATTCAACAATAATTATTAGTATTATTTTCAGTGTATTATTTACTTTGAGCATAATCTTCATATATTATTGAATTGATTGTTTTCTCTTGGAAAATTCAAACACTCACATATAAATCTAACAGGAGAGCTCCACACTCATAACTCTTGAAACATGTTACAATTTTTCCAACTCTAGCTCTTCCCCTAAACCCACCAAGACTCTTTTGAAAAATGCGTAGGATGAGTTCTAACTCCAGAAGTGGTAAATTTCTCACGAAGTGTCATAATATTGCACGTTGGTTAAAAGTGGAGGTGGAAACAGTGCAAATGGGGTTAGAGTTCTGGGCTGCCACTGCCTCTTGATATCGCACAGACTGCTGAATTGGTTTACTGACCTGCAAAGTAAATATAGTAATAACTGCCTCAAAGATTGCTGTTTTGTAAGGATTAAATGAAGTAACAGCCATATAGTCCTTAACTCATTGTCTGTCTGGCCCATAGTCTAACTCCACAAATGCCGACTATCATTTGTGTTACTGCCCTTGGTTACTCGTCTGCGGGGGCAGTGCAGCATAGCACTTGAGAGCACAGGCTGTAGAACCTGCACTTTAGCCCTGGGTTAGAATCTCAGGTCCGCTGTTTATGAGCTATATAACCTTTAATCTTAACTCTGCTGCTTCAGTTTCCTCGTGTAAAATGAATAAAGTAGTACCTGTTTCACGTGTGTCTGCTTATACGCTTTCATACAAGGAGAGTGCTCAGAACACTGTTAACACATAGTAGGAGTTCAATGAATGTTAGTTTTTATTATACAAAAATTGCTGAATCTGAGCTTCCTGATATTTTGGAGGTATTTTAAGCCTAGCTCTGGCAATTTATAATTAAACGGACCCAGCTACAAATGATTTACCTGAAGACACACAGCATTTTTTGCACACTTCGGCATCTAGCCCAGTGATCCTGTTAGTAGTCTTTCAATAAATATTTCATTGTAAAATGTATTTAACCCAAGTAATTGACACCAAAATCTGAATTAATTCATTTTAGTACTTATTTCAAAATCATGTTATTTAACATTTTATTGTCATTGCACTTTTTTTTTAAGTTGAGATATGTAATTCTTCCAAGAAACCTAGTTGTGCTGGTTTGAGGTAATTCTGATTGAAGATTCATATTTCGATTGTTTCTGTTCTCAAGCATACAATAAGTTTTTCATCAGGCAGATGATCTTCGTCTCGTAAAACCTGCAGTGACCTACCTGTTCACACTGGTGACATAGATGCTAGATCTCTCTAATTCCATTCCTTTACTGCCTCCTCCCCCTCAAGGGTGGATGCTAAAACTAGAGCAATGAATAGACTTTTTCTCCTCACATACCATTCTACTTTTTTAAAAAGTGTATACATAGCTCAAGGATTACTATATTAAGAAGTTGTTGAATCAGTTTTATCAGAGAGATGTGCAAACAGATGCCCTGAATCAACCTCTTAAAGCTATCTATAGTAGTACTTTGACATCTTGGTCTTGGAATTGACCTGAGTTTAACTCTTAGCTTTACCACCAGTAGCTGTGTGACCTTGAGCAATTGACTGATTATCAAATATTTGTTGGCCACCCATTCTATTTTCTATCAGTGTGCTAGATAATTGTATAGAAGGATATATAAGGCATATATTCTCTAAGTCCAAATTCCAATAATTATACACTGAAAATAAAAGTGTTTACATTATACAATTTATACAATTGTGATGAAGGTCAAACTGTGATCACCTAAGGTAAAAACATTCCGTGAATAGTGACGTTGGGCACTATTATTATACTGTGAGCTCTTTGAGAGCAGGGACTGCATGTTACCCTCATTGCCCTTGTATTTAACATAGTACCAGACACATCGAAGTATTCAGAGAATGTCTATAGCAGACGAATTTTCTTTAAAATTTCAAGAGCATCTATTAGTGCATAGAAGAATATTAACATTTCAGGATGTAAGCTTAAAAATATAGATTTATTTATATTTTATAACTGGATTCCATATATACTCAGAATTATGTGGAACATTACTATAGAATCTTCTGGAAAAAAACATGCTGTTACACAAAGTCATATTTATACTTGCAGTGTTAGCAGGAGGCCCTACTTTCTACAAAGTAATATGGGGTTTAAATTAAGGAAAATTTTAAAATTGCTTAAGTCTATTATGACCAAGAACTGGTGTTATCATATTTTTACCCACACATCTGTTTATTTTTCCTTATTATTGAATATATTGGGGTGACACAGGTTAACAAAACTATACAGGTTCCAGGTACACACTTCTACAACACATCATCTGTACACTGTATTGTGTCTTCACCACCCCAAGTCAAGTCTCCGTCCATCACTGCTTACCCCCCATACCCTCCTCTACCTCTCTGTACACCTCTCACCGCCAGCAGTCACCACACGGTTGTCCATGTCCATGAGTTTTTTCTTATTATTATTTTTATGGAGCTAGCCCCAGAGTTAGCATCTGGGCTTTACAGTAATTTAATTTATATGTCATATATAAATACATTGAGTGGCTAAACATATATTTTGTACCTGAACTTAATAATAATCTTGAATAATCAAATCTAATTGACATGGTAGTCAACCTCATAAAATCGTTCTAATTATCTGGACAGTGTGTATTTATTAATGTTATCAAATGGATTAGAAATACAAGCATCAGCACACTAGACCACATCTATAAAAATCTTTCATGTAGTATATTTCAAGTTAATAGTATAGGAAGTGAAGTCTTGAAATTCTGTAGACCAGAAAGTGTCAGTATTAAGCAGTATGAACCTGACCCCCCCCCAAAAAAAAAAGTCAGATCCTAGAGACTATCCCTACATTGTACTTCCAGGTTTGAACCTAACTACCATTTTGAAAAATAACACCACTCAAGATATATATAAACTAAATTCATGCTTTGTTTGGGAGATTATGTCCTGCAAACACACACTCAAATATTCTTTTATTTATTTTTTTATTACATTTTATTGATTATGCTATTACCGTTGTCCCATTTTTCCATCACTCCCCTCCACCCTTTACACCCCCTCCCACGCACACTCCCCCCCTTAGATCCTTTCCATGTGTCACAAGTTCTTTAGCTTCTACTTTTCCCACACTATTCTTGTCCTCCCCCTGTCTATTTTCTACCCACTATCTATGCTACTTATTCTCTGTACCTTTTCCTCCTCTCTCCTCCTACTCCCCTGTTGCTAACCCTCCATGTGATCTCCAATTCTGTGTTTCTGCTCTTGTTCTATTGTTTGCTTAGTTTGCTTTTGTTTTAGGTATGGTTGTTAATATCTGTGAGTTTGCTATCTTTTTACTGTCCTATTTTTTATCTTCTTTTTCTTAGATAAGTCCCTTTAACATTTTATATAATAAGGGCTTGGTGATGATGAAGTTCTTTAACTTGACCTTAACTGAGAAGCGCTTTATCTTCCCTTCCATTCTAAATGACAGCTTCGCTGGATAGAGCAATCTTGGATGTAGGTCCTTGACTTTCCTGACTTGGAAAACTTCTTTCCAGCCCCTTCTTGCCTGGAAGGTCTCTTATGAGAAATCAGCTGACAGTCTGATGGGAACTCCTTTGTAGGTGACTGTGCCCTTTTCCCTTGCTGCTTCTAGAATTCTCTCCTTCATTTTAATCTTGGCTAATGTAATTATCATGTGCCTTGGTGTGTTCTTCCTTGGGTCCAACTTCTTTGGGACTCTCTGAGCTTCCTGGACTTCCTGGAAGTCTATTTCCTTTGCCAGATTGGGGGAGTTCTCCTTTATTATTTGTTCAAATAAATTTTCCACTTGTTGCTCTTCCTCTTCCCCTTCTGATACCCCTATAATTTGGATGTTGGGACATTTAAAGATGTCCTGGAGGTTCCTAAGCCTCTCCTCATTTTTTTGAATTCTTGCTTCTTCATTCTTTTCTGTTTGGTTGTTTCTTTTTTCCTCTGGTCCACTCCATTGATTTGAGTCTCAGTTTTCCTCCCATCACTATTGGCTGCCTGTGCGTCTTTCTTCTTTCTTTCTTTCTTTCTTTCTTTTTTATTTTTTTATTATTTATTTTTTAAATTTTATTTTAATTGTTGTTCTTATACAGTTTTCTGTCTTCTACTCCCATCCCAGCTCACCACCCCAGCCCTCCCTAGCACCCTCCCATTTCCACCCCCCCCCAGCTTTTGTCCATGTGTCTTTCATACTTGTTGCTTTAAACCCTTCCCCTTTTCCCTGGATATTCCTATCCCTCTCCTTTCTTGTTCTCAATTTCAGTGTCTTTGGTTATATTATGCTTGTTTGTTTGTTCTGTTAATTAGGTTCCTGTTAAAGGTGAGATCATATGGTATTTGTCTTTCACCTCCTGCCTTATTTCACTTAGCATAATGCTCTCCAGTTCCATCCATGCTGTCGTGAAGGGTAGGAGCTCCTTCTTTCTTTCTGCTGTATAGAATTCCATTGTGTAAATGTACCATAGTTTCTTGATCCATTCATTTACTGATGGGCACCTAGGTTGCTTCCAACACTTGGCTATTGTAAATTGTGCTGCTATGAACATTGGGGTGCATAGGTTCTTTTGGATTGGTGTTTCAGGGTTCCTAGGATATAATCCTAGCAGTGGAATTGCTGAGTCAAAAGGTAGGTCCAGTTTTAGTTTTCTTAGAAAATTCCATACTGCTTTCCATAGTGGTTGTACCAGTCTGCAGTCCCACCAACAGTGTACTAGCGTCCCCTTTTCTCCACAACCTCCCCAACACTTGTTGTTTGTTGCTTTGTTTATGATGGCCATTCTGACTAGCGTGAGGTGGTATCTCATTGTAGTTTTAATTTGCATCTCTCTGGTAGCTAGCAATATCGAGCATATTTTCATGTGTCTCTGGATCTTCTGTATGTCCTCCTTGGAGAAGTGTCTGTTCAAATCTTTTGCCCATTTTTTAATTGGGTTGCTTGTCTTCTTAGAGTGGAATTGTGTAAGTTCTTTATATATTTTGGAGATTAAACCCTTGTCTGAGGTATTATTGGCAAATATGTTTTCCCATACAGTTGGTTCTCTTTTTATTTTAATATTGTTTTCCTTAGTCGTGCAGAAGGTTTTTATTTTGACGACATCCCATTTGTTTATTTTTTCCTTATGTCCCTTGCTTTAGGGGACATATCAGTAAAAATGTTGCTGCGTGAAATATCTGAGATTTTCCTGCCTATGTTCTCCTCTAGGACTTTAATGGTGTCAAGGCTTATATTTAACTCTTTTATCCACCTTAAATTTATTTTTGTGTATGGTGTAAGTTGGTGCTCAAGTTTCACTTTTTTCAAGGTAGCTGTCCAGTTCTCCCAACACCACTTTTTAAAGAGGCTATTTTTACTCCATTTTATGTTGCTGCCTCCTTTGTCGAGTATTAATTGACTGTAGAGACTTGGGTTTATTTCTGGACTCTCTGTTCTATTCCACTCATCCATGTGCCTGTTTTTATGCCAGTACCAGGCTGTTTTGATTATAGTAGCATTGTAATACAATTTGGTGACAGGTATTGTGATCCCTTCTACTTTGTTCTTCTTTCTCAAAATTGCTGAAACTATTCAAGGTCATTTATGGTTCCATATAAATTTTTGAAGTGTTTGTTCTATGTCTGTGAAATATGCCATTGGTACTTTAATAGGTATTGCATTGAATCTGTAAATTACTTTGGGTAGTATGGACATTTTGATAATGTTAATTCTTCTAATCCATGAACATGGTATGTGTTTCCATTTGTTTGTGTCTTCCTTGATTTCTTTCTTCAGTGTTGTGTAGTTTTCTGCATACAGGTCTTTTACCTCCTTGGTTAGGTTTATTCCTGGGTATTTTATTTTTCTTTTTGCTATATCAAATGGGATCTTTCCCTTGATTTCTACTTCTGCTGTTTCATTTTTGGTATTCATAAATGCCTTTGATTTTTGGATAATGAGTTTGTATCTGGGTGTTCAGCCAAATTCATTTATTAGGTCGAGCAGCTTTTTGGCCGAGTCTATAGGATTTTCTATGTACACTATCATGTCATCTGCAAACAATGATAGTTTTGTTTCCTCTTTTCCAATTTGGATGCCTTTTATTTCCTTTTCTGTCTAATCGCTGTGGCTAAGACTTCCAATACGATATTGAATAAAAGTGGTGAAAGTGGACAACCTTGTCTTGTTCCTGATCTTAGTGGAAAAGATTTTAGTTTTTGCTCCTTGAGTATGATGTTGACTGTAGGTCTCTCATATATGGCCTTCATTATGTTGAAGAATGCTCCTTCTATTCCCACTTTGCTGAGTGTTTTTATCATAAATGGGTGCTGTACCTTATTACATGCTTTTTCTGCATCTATTGATATGATCATGTGATTTTTGCCTTTGCTTTTGTTTATGTGGTGTATTACATTTACTGATTTGCTAATGTTGAACCATCCTTGCATCCCTGGGATGAATCCCACTTGGTCATGGTGTATGATCTTTTTCATGTATTGTTGGATGCAGTTTGCCAATATTTTGTGGAGGATTTTAGCATCTATGTTCATCAGCGATATTGGCCTGAAGTTTTCTTTCTTTGTTGCATCTTTATCTGGTTTTGGGATTAGGATGATGCTAGCTTCATAAAAAGAGTTTGGGAGTCTTCCGTCATTTTGGATTTTTTGGAATAGTCTGTGAAGGATAGGGGCTAGCTCTTCCTTAAATGCTTTGTAGAATTCTCCTGTGAAACCATCTGGTCCAGGGCTTTTGTGTGTTGGGAGTTTCTTGATTACAGCTTCTATTTCCTCTGCTGTTATTGGTCTGTTCAGGCTTTCTGCTTCTTCTTCATTGAGTTTTGGAAGATTATATTTTTCTAGAAACTTGTCCATTTCACCTAGGTTTTCAAATTTCTTGGTGTACAGTTCTTCATAGTAATTTCTTACAATCCTTTGTATTTCTGTTGTGTCAGTTGTAATCTCTCCTCTTGCATTTCTGATTGTTTTATTTGGGTCCTCTCTCTTTTTTCTTTGATGAGCCTGCTTAAAGGCTTGTTGATTTTGTTTATCTTTTCAGCTCCTGGATTCATTGATCCTTTGAATTGGGCTTTTAGTCTATATGTCATTTAATTCTGCTCTGCTCTTGGTTATTTCCTTCCTTCTACTAGCTCTGGGCTGTCTTTGTTGTTGTTCCTTGAGTTCTTGTAGACATAGGGTTAAGTTGTTTGTTTGAAATGTTTCTGTCTTTTTTAGGTAGGCCTGTATTGCTATGAACTTCCATCTGAGGACTGCCTTTGCTATGTCCCATAAGTTTTGCATCATTGTGAGTTCATTTTCATTTTTTTCCACAAACTTTTTGATTTCCTCCCTAATTTCATTCTTGACCCATTCATTGTTTAATAACATGCTATTCAATCTCCATGATTTTGAGGGTTTTGGGTTTTTCCCCTTGGGGTTGATTTCTACTTTCAGTCCCTTGATGGTTGGAGAAAATGCTTGGTATGATTTCAAATTTCTTGAATTTGTTGAGGCTTGTTTTGTGTCCTATCATGTGGTCTATCTTTGAAAATGTTCCATGTGCATTAGAAAAGAATGTGTATTTAGTTTCTTTGGGATGAAGGGCTCTATATATATCTGTTAAGTCCATTTCATCTAGAGTGTTGTTCAATGCCACAATATCTTTGTTGATACTTTGTTTGGAAGATCTGTCCATTTTTGTCAGTGGGTTGTTAAAATCCCCTACTATAATTGTGTTGCTGTCAATATCTTTCTTGAAGTTCTCTAAGATTTTTTTTATGTATTTAGGTGCCCCTTTGTTGGGTGCATATATATTTACAATGTTTATGTCTTCTTGGTGGATTCTTCCCTTGAGTATTATGAAGTGACCTTCTGGATCTCTCTTTATGGCTCTCTCTATTTTGTCTGATATGAGTATTGCTACCCTGGCTTTTTTTTCCTGTCCATTTGCTTGGAAAATTTGTTTCCAGCCCTTCACTTTGAGTCTGTGTAGGTCTTTTGTCCTGAGGTGGGTCTCTTGTAGGCAGCATATATGTGGGTTATGCTTTCTTATCCATTCAGGTATTCTATGTCTTTTGATTGGAGCATTTAATCCATTTACATTTAAGGTCATTATTGATAGGTACTGATTCATTGCCATTTTCATACCTATGTTCCTCTTTCTCTCCCTCTCTCTTTTCCTTCCTTTTCTTAAAGCAGTCCCTTTAGTATCTCTTGCAGAACTGGTTTGGTAGAGGTGTATTCTTTTAGACTTCTTTTGTCTGGGAAGCTCTTTATTGGGCCTTCTATCTTGATTGAAAGCCTTGCTGGGTAAAGTAGTCTTGGTTGCAGGCCTTTGGTTCTCATTACTTGGAATATTTCTTGCCATTCTCTTCTGGCTTGGAGCATTTTCATTGAGAAGTCAGCTGCTAACCTAATCGGGGCTCCCTTGTATGTTACTTCCTTTTTCTCCCTTGCTGCCTTTAAGATTCTCTCTTTGTCTTGGAATTTTGCCCTTTTAATTGTGATGTGCCTTGAAGTGGGCCTCTTTGGGTTCCTCTTGATTGGGACTCTCTGTGTTTCCTGGATTTGTGTGACTTTTTCTCTCATCAAATTAGGGAAGTTTTCCATCATTACTTTTTCAAACAGGTTTTCTATCCCTTGCTCTTCTCTTTCTGGTATCCCTATTATACGGATATTAGTACGTTTCATATTGTCTTGCATTTCTCTTAATCCCTCTTCATTCTTTCTGAGCCTCTTTTCCTTTTCTTGCTCTTTCTTGTTTTTTTGTACTTTGCCCTCCAACTCGCTGATCCAGTGTTCTGCCTCATCGATTCTGCTTTTCATTACTTCCACTGTGTTCTTCAGTTCAGAAATTGTATTTTTCACTTCCTCTTGACCCTTGTTGATAGTTTCTGTTTCCTTTTTCATGTTGAGATAGTTTGCAGTGAGTTCATCGTTCCTTCCCTCTAGTTTCTGTTAGCTCATTGAGAGCTCATGGAGCTTCCTGACCACCATTGCTTTGAACTCAAAATCTGGTAGTTGAGTTGCCTCCATTTCACTAACATTCTTTCTGGTGCTTCCTCCTTTCCTTTCATTTGGGGATTGTTTCTTTTTCTTCCCGTTGTTTGTGAGACTCTTCTTGTTAGCCTCAGCTTCTTAAATTGATCTGTTCTGTCTCCCTGGATTTATGATGTGAACTTCTGTGCTAGAATACCTGCTAATACAGTGGTGCAGTCTCCTTCGGGTATCCTAGTGATCACAGCTTCCACTGTCTCAGCTGTTGGAATGCCCCCTCTTTGGGACCAACTCTGGTTTTTTGACTGTTCCAGGTTTTTTTGTTTTGGGGTTTTTTTGTTTTTTGTTTTTTGTTTTTTTTTTGGTCTCAGTCATGGGTATTTAAAAAGAGAAAAGAGAAAGAAAAAAGAAGAAAAAACAAAGAGGAAGGAAGAAGAGATAAAATTGGATGGAAAGAAAGAAGGAATAAAACATGAAAGTAGTAAAGAGAAGCAAAAGGAGTTGAGGGGTAAAAAAAGATAAAAATAATGGAAAAATAATTTAAAAATTATTTTAAAAAAAGAAAAATGAAGAAACAAACAAACAAAAAAACCCTCTTGTTGTTTTCACACTTGCCAAGCCAGATTTTCTGGTCTTGCTGTCTGCAAAGGCCGAGGGGTAATGGTATTGCTTTTCTCTCTGTTCAGCCCTCAGTTATCTTTGCGCTATTCCTCCCAAGGCTAGCCTGGTGCCTCTTTGCACAGGGCCTCCGGCATATGTTCTGAGCATCCTGGGGAGTTGCACTTTCCCGAGTTCATGGGTGTGAGTTTGGGTCTCCCACGCCGTACACTCACCCCAATTTCATGGGAGTGAGCTCCGGGTTTCCCTTGGATTGTGCGCACTCCCTGGTTCAAATGCACGAGCTCCGATTCTCCCGCAGATTGCTTGCACTCCCCAGGTTCCCTGCATGGGCCACAGGTCTCCAGTCGCGCAGCTGGGTGCCTTCGGCCACAGGTCTCGGGTCCTCTGCTCTCGAATACACAAGTGGTCATACGCAGTTGTTCCCGATTGCTCGCAGAGCCACCTGCTGGCGTGTGATGTACCCAGCTTCCTCCCTAGAGTCCTGTAGCAGGCCTGGCATGCCCCTGACTGGGACCTCAGCAGCCCTGGTCTCCGCTGATCCCTGTCTCTTATTGTTCTGAAGTACTCTCCTTATTGTCCAATTTTTCAATGTCTGCTACAACCTTCGATCTCCTGCTTTCAAATATGCTATGTTTCCGGTGGTTGAGCATTCTGTTTCTCTGCAGATCGGTCAGGTTCCTCTCCCGTGTGCAGGGGTAAATGGAATCTGCTCCCTCCTACTGTGCTGCCATCTTCCTTCCAGTGTGTTTTTCTTCATTTCACTTATTGTAGCCTCCATTTGTTCATCTAATTTGAGACCACAAAATCAACCAATTCTGTGAGCTTCGTAATCACCAGTCCTTTGAACCCTGCATCTGATAGGTTGGGTATCAGTGCTTTGAGCTGTGCATCTAATAGTTTGGCTACCTCTTGGTCACTTAGATGAATTAGCTCTGGGGCCCTGATCTGTTCACCCATTTGAGCCTTCCTTGGTGTTTATTTATTTATTAAATATTTATTTATTTATTTATTTATTTTTGGTCTGGTTGCAGCTGTTATGTAGTGAAGGGCAGGGCCTTAGGTGTTGACCAGGGTGGGGCAACCCAGTTGCACAGTTGTGACGCTGTATGTGGGGGCAGGTTCCGAAAGGGAACAATGGCGCCTGCTCCTCTCTTGGATTCCAGTCCCTTCCGCCACTTTCCCCAAGCAAATTGTGCCCTTCTGGCGCTGATTTCTGTGTGGGCAGGCTCGTGCATATTCTAGAACCCCATGGGTCTCTTCAACAAACTCTCTTGTGAAGCTGGGACTCTGTCTGCTGGCACCCCAATCCCCACAAGTGTTCTCAATTGGTGTCCTTTAGGCTCTATTTCCTGGCACTGGGGCCCTACGCTGCGCAGTCCGTGTCGATGCCTGTTTTCACCTGGTTTATCTGCATGCAAATGTGTGACTGCAATCAGCCACCTTGTTCGCCTTGCTCGGTCTGCTCGTTGCCTCCTTGCACTCGGTAACTGCCTCCTGTGCTCCCGGGACCACCAGCTACTGCTTCTTCCTGCCTGGACCCTTCTCCGCTGGCCGCCGACTCTGCCCCTCTTTCCAGTCTGGGTGAATCTTTGTCGGATATCTGTACAATTCAGTCCTCCATCCATTCTGGTTGTTGTTTTTTTTGTTTTGATTCTATATTTTTGTTGTCCTTAATCTTGGTTGTGAGAGGAGGCACAGTGTGTCCACCTATGCCTCCATCTTGGCTGGAAGTCCTCAAATATTCTTTTAAAATGAGAAATGCTACATAGTAATCAAAGGAATAAAATTCAGCAACTGAAAAGTGCAGACAAGCCTTTTAGAGAGAGGTTACTGGGAAGTAATACGGCTAAAAGAAATTTCTTTCTGACACGCACCCCACTAACTAATTTGCATGTACTGAGGGAATGAATTTTTCCTACTCTCACTGAACAAAAAAAGCAATGAAAATTCACACTATAAATTTTAAGTTTTCAAGAACATTTTTCAAGAGGTCAGAAAGGCCATATTTTGTTTTCCTTAGACTAAAACCATTAGCTATTTGCCATAATTTTCTTGTCATATTATATAATAAGCACACTGAGTTTTTAAAGTAATGAGAACCACCAACAGGAGGAAGGTTTGCATGCCTTTTTCTTCTCTGGATGCATCATTTTAATATGCTAGTAGTTGTTCGCAGCATTACCACTGAGTACTCAATACTACCAGGAAAATGTGGCATGTCTTTCTAGGGCATCAGTTTTACTTGTTAAAGTCAATATTGTTTTATAATTAAACATTATTTTATATAAAAATAAATATAGAAATATTATAGAGTAGATAAAATGCACATTAATTTAAAAATTCAAACATCAGACTTCATGGTCTGAATTTTGAGCTAATGATGGTTCTCTTCCTTTGAAAAACACTGCTGACTTCCATCATACATTTTCCCTTTATTTTTAAACACTTGATTCTATTTAGTGATTTTTATTTCTTTATCTAAAACTGAATTGAAAGTGCCATTTTTATGTCCCATTTATCAAAAGATACTAGGGTGAACTGGTAATTTTGGACTTACACAATAGAATTACGCCAGTTCCTATATGAAGACAGGTTAGTACTACCACACCGCTTCCGTTGTGTTGGTGACTTTATTGCTAGAATTTTTCTCTTCTTTCTGATAGGGGAAGACATACACACCTATTCCTCAAGCCTCGGTGTTCCTCATAGCTGTCATCTCTTATGTGGCACTATTATCCTTTACCATAACAGGAAGCGTTTAATTTTTCTTACTCACTCATACTTGCGCATACTTAGTTTATAAAAACTATCACCAGCCTCAAGGGTTTACCAGTCTTCATGGTCTGGATAGATACGCCAAAACCTCTTCTTTTTTCTGGCTGTATCTAACCATTGCTCCTTACAAAGGGATATGAATGAGAACCCCTCAGGAAAATCCACAAAGTAAAGCATACTTAGCTTGATGTTGATTTCTTAAGTCAGTAATTAAACACCCATAATTCCAGATGATTGCAATATTCTTCCATCATTATTTCTTCAAATAGGTTCTCGATCCCTTGCTCACTCTCTTCTCTTTCTGGTATTCCCATGATGCATATGTTGTTACACTTCATGTTGTCCCAAAGGTTTCTTGAGCTCTCTTTATTTTTTTTTTAATTCTTTCTTCTTTTTGCTACTCTATCTGGTTGGTTTTTTTTTTCTACCTCCTCTTCCAAATCATTGATTTGATCCTTTGCTTCATCTAACCTACTCTTTATTCCTTCCAGTGTATTATTTATTTCAGATATTGCATTCTTTGTTTCTGACTGGTCCTTTTTTATGGTCTATATGTCTTTTTTCATGCTGTTGAGTGTCCTTATAATCCTTACTCTAAACTCTCTGATAGATTGCTTGCCTCCATTTCATCTAGTTCTTCTGGAGAATTATCTTGTTATGTCATTTGGGGCCTATTTCTTTGTCTTTTCATTTTGACTGCCTCTTTGTACATGTTTTTTTATGTATTAGGTAGATCTGCAAAGACTGGTTCAAACCTATACACCCAAGTTCACTTTTACCAGCACCAGGCCCAAGGAAGGGTCTGCTAAAGTCTCAGAGCTCGGAGAGATCTGCCTCTCCTGCAGGCTTTTTGTAGGGTTAAAGAGTGAAAGTCTTCCAGCTATAGTCCTCAACAGCAGGGCTTAAGCACCACAGGGTGTGGAAGAATGATTTTTGTAGGCAGGGCTCTTTCTTCCCCTCAGGCTGATGTCACTTGGAAGTAACTCTGCCTGAGTAGGTCAGCTTCTGCAATGTAGGGAACGACTCAACACAGGGATCCTGGTGGTTGTTCCTTCAGTTCTCTTCTCAGAGCCACAAACTCCATCCTCTCCTTGTGCATCTCTAGTCCACTCTTCCCTTCCTCTGCTGGAGCTCATTGTAAGTGACTGCAAATGGAATTTTGTGTGTTGGCCCTTTAAGAGGCTCTCTGCCTCTCCAGTCAACTCTTGATGGTGGACAGAAATCCTGCTACTTTTCACAGCCAGGTGTTATTTTGAAGCCCAGCTAGCCCTCTCACCCCACCTCTGCACTCCCTACCAGTCTCCTCATTGTGGTGAACTTACTTCTTCCATCTGTCTGTTGTTTTAAGGCTTCTCTGCAGCTTGTATTCAGTTGGTTATTCAAGATGATTTTTCTATGATTTAGTTGTATTTCTAGTTTGGTCCTGGGAAGAGGTTAGTAGAGCTTCCACTTCCTCCTCCACCATCTTGAGTCTCTCATGATATTCACTCTGAATTAGACACCTCTAGATTACATGATTTGGCCCCTTTCTGTCTGAATTCAGGCAGGTAGCCAAGCACCCTACATCAACAATGCCAGGCATTCAAAACAATTAATATTGAAGTCATAATAGAATATCCTGAACAACTGATAGAATCAATGGGGTATTTTGACAGTGTACATGCACGGTGATTATTTAGAGCCTGAATTCATCTAAACTGCTTTCACAAGATGTAAATTTTAGAAGGTACTGCCTCCAAGAAAGGGACACTTCTTATTCCAGTTGTCACACTAAGCTTTCTAGTAAATTGGATTAGAAAGTAGTATGAAGGGCATGCGATTATCCACCATACAGGAACCAGACCTTAGAAATCATGGAAGGAGCACCTTAAGGCCATTTTGCAATTATACTCTGATAATTATTACCCAGAAGAAAAAAAAAGATGTAAAATAAATCTTTCTACATATGAAACAAAAAAATTTCCCCCCCTGGGACATTTTGAAGTACCTCCTTAGGGAAAAAAGAATACTCCCCAAAGCAATTTTGTTTGAATAGTATTGTGATTGTAATACCATCCTTCAAAGTAAAGTTCTCCTCTTCATTGAATGAATTAAATATTGAGCTTAACTGAATTCTCTGACTTGGTTGGTATGAATGGTGAGTTTTATTTCCTGACTTAGTAGAATATGATAGCATTCTTTCCTTTTTAAGTTCCTCCATGATATTATGGGTGGCAAGACATTATGAACAGAAACTTAAAATGCACTCTTTTAAATTGATTGACTGTGATTATAAGATGTTTCCAGAAAGCTTTTCATAACTCTTGGAAATGTGAAAAATAAATGTCTAAAACTTATGTCCTTATAACAATTGTACTGAGTTACAGTTATGAGAAACACACTGTATAACTATGTCTTTCTCCAAGCCTATATCAGTATATTGTGTATCTTACATTTCTTCCTTAGCACTTTGATTACATTTAAGTATGGTAGAAAAAATTGAGTTAGTTATTACCAAATGTTCTCATCTTTGATGTCTTAAAAATATAGTAATGCCCTCAAAATCATTACCACCTTCATCCCAAAAAGATGTTTGCTGCACATTACAATTTTTTAGGTAGTGCACATACAAAAAAAATGTATATGACATGGTCCGTATGAGCCTTGAGAGACTTAGGGTCTTATTACAGAGGCATCAGGGTACATGCATAAAAAGACAAGTAATATTACAAAGTAGTATATACTGAGTGCCAGATGAATTTGGGAGCTCTACAGCAGTCCAGAAGAAGTTATCACCAAGCATTGTAACAATACACTATCTACATGACAGAAAAAGAGGGAGGGGGAAAAATGAATATTAATTGGAGGGGAGAGGATTTAAGCACTGAGGAAATAGATGTTTTAATGTGAAAATTATATAGAATTAGGGTTCAGGGTTTGAATATCATGTAGAAAGAGTACATTGAGATGCTCAAAAAAAAAAAAGAGGAGGCAGCAAAGCAGTTCTTCACCAAGAACATTCTTTATTAGAATTATTTCTTGTTCATATCTAATTTCTGTTATATTAAAGTAGATAAATAGCCCTGGCTGGTGTGGCTCAGTGGATTAAGTGCCAGCCTGTGAACCAAAAGGTCACTGGTTTGATTCCTAGTCAGGGCACATGCCTGGGTTGCAGACCAGGTTCCCAGTTTGGGGTGTGTGAGAGGCACCCACACATTGATGTTTCTCTCCCTCTCTTTCTCCTTCCCTCCCCCCTCTCTAAAAAATAAATAAATAAAATTTAAAAAGAAAACAAACTAGATGAATAGCTCTATGAGGGGTCTAGATGTGATGAAACCTTCTCTAGGGTACGTACTTGAGAAAATTGCATTTTTATTTGGTATCAGAGATTGATTTCCTGATAATATTGGCCTGAAACTGGGACCAGAAGAGTTCTTCTATTTTTAAAATTGTTACATATTCATTTAATACACATTTACTAATTCGCTATTATTTGAAGACAATTGGAAAAGTTCTCTCTGCAGCCCTCTCTTCTGTCTGTGTTAGTACTGCACACTCAGCTACTTCACAGATACTGCCTGGGTGCCAGTCTAGTGAGACCGTTCCTTCTATAGGCAGCTGGATCAATATACTCATATTGTGTTAATTTTTGTCAACACCCATGTTTTACCATGTGTAATGGACATTTTTTGCCCAAATTTTTGAGGGAAAAATAAGGATATGCATTATACATAGATAGTACTAATCCATATCTATATAAATGTCTTTAATTCTTTTATTTATGCTTGTATGTTAAAAATATAATTCTAGGAAGCAATAATGCTATCCATATGCAAAATAATGCCTTGGAATACGATAACCAGTTCTGTTTCTATATATAAATAAATAAATAATTGAATTACAAAATTAAAATGAAAGATTTTTTTTTCCTGAAAGTTTGGGCCAAAAACGTAGGTGTGCATTGTACACAGCAACGTATGGAATTTTTTCCATGAGAGAGATTGATCTTTGGTTTTCTTTCTTTTTTGATAATGTCTTTATTGAATTTGTATCAAACTTATACTGGCCTTGTGAATTGAGTTTTAAAATGTTTCCTTTTTTTTATATTTTCTGGAAAAGTTTATATAATATTGGTGTTATTTTATTTATATATTATTAGCGCTGTTTAAATGTTTGAAAGACTCATGATAAAGCTGGCTATGTTTACTACTCACAGTAGCTGTAGGACTGTCTGTCACATATTAATACATGGAAAAGTTATGGGCTTTGCTAAGCTGCTGTTCCAGAACAGAGGAAGATAACTCCATGGAACAAATTTTGAAAGTGTTACCGAGAGATAGGAATACAATTGCATTTTATCATTCAGAAATGGGCTTTATCCAATTCAATGTATGAGTTTGAATGAATGACTAAATCAGTTTTTTAAAAGTATTTCCTGAAGGGAAATAAAATGGTCAGTGAAGACAGTTCTATCAAAGATTTTGAGCAAGGATATCTTTTAATAATATTTAAAAGTGATCATAATTAGTATGAAAATTAAAATATCTTGTATATATAAGTATGTCTACAAAGAGCTCTGTGTGACATGGTAAACATGAACATATCAGAAAGTGAACAGTTCTCAAACTATAACAGGGGGATGATGAAATGGAAGGAGAACCATAGCCTAATAGTGGCACATAAAAGAGGCTGGAGAAAAATTCTTTGTAGTCAGAAGGTCACAGCAAGTCTGCCCTGCATTTGGTGTGTTTGGAGCAAATCCTTGTCATTGCTTCCAACTCCCAATTATCAGGGACCAAATTATAACCACACTATCTAAGGGAAGAAAAACAGCTTAGAGCACAGGGAGAGAAGTAACATTTATTGAGGGCCTTCCTATACCTAAGCATCTTAGTAGGTATTCTCATGTACATTAATTAATACACTCTTTACCAAAGCTCTGTGACATTGAAACTGTTCTGTTGCCTACATGGTACAAATGAGGATTCTGAGTCTTGAGGGAATAAATAATTAGAAAGTTAACAGTCTGATTCAGTTTGACTCGAGAACTTGTTGAGATATTTCAACCATAGCAGGATACCTCAGAGGGGAAATTTTAAACACCAAGATATACTAGAACTGAAATTGAGGGGAATTAAATAACTTGTCCAAAACCACATTTAATAAGTATCAGAGTGAGATTTAAAAGTGAGCCTCATGATCGTGTTTCCCCTTTCCACTCCACTGCTGTTGTTTTTAAGAAGAAATAAACCATTCACTCAGTGATTTATATATGTTTGTACATATACCTTTCTGTGTTGTGTGCTCTTGTTCATTTTTGTATTCCGATGTCCAGCATGTGGTAGATAATCCTTATGCAACAAATATTGGTTGAGTGCTGACTCTCCAGACCTACAGGTATGAAGAGAGAGCAAACATTTAAAACAATTAAAGCATTTTAATTTAAAAAAGACAAAGGAGGAAGATTTGTGGATCATGACAAGGTCATAATGGTGACAAGTTAGAGTTCTGAAATAGTGCTAAATAAACAGAAACTTGAGAGACACTACAGTGTAGTGGTTACAAACATAAACTGTGGAGCCAGACTGGACTGAGTCTGCAGTCTAATTCCACCACTTTGTAGTTACAGTACGACCTGGGGAGGGGACTTCCCTCTCTGTGCTTGTTTCTTCACTGCGGAATGTGGGTTCTAGTGCCACCCACCGCACGGGGTTAGGATGAGGACGAAATGACATAGCACCTACCACGAGTCTGGCACACAAAGCACTCTCCAAATGTCTGCTCTTACTGTTGCCTAAATATGAATTTTGTGTTTCATCTCCTGTTTTGGCTTTCTCTAAATTGCTTGCTTGGGAAGCCTAATGAAGTGGTAAAAGCAGCCATGGCCCCTGATTTGTGCCTATAGACTAATAAAATTTAATGACTGGAAAATAGGCAGTGCACTAGGATTTGTCTGGATTAATGCTGATACCGATGTGATGAAGACTGGGATCCACATAGTAAGCAGATCTCCCCCTCCCCTGAAAGCGATTCAGATTTTGCTCTTCTTATATCCTCTTATGGAATATTATCACCAAGCTGTGCCCCAAATGCATACAGAAAATGAATGTGTCCTCTTTCCATGAAGTGGTAAAGTTTGTTTTTATAGTCTTGGAATATAAAGTAGTCTTGCTTTGGTCAATGTGATATTACAAAATAGGAAATACTCAGAAACTTAAAAAGTGCATGTGCATTGGGGTTGTCCTACCTGAGTACTTTTGGATCTACCACTTTGGAGAAACCTGGGCTAGCCATGTAAATGCTAGAAACATGTGGTCCAGTTATCATCCTAACCCAGTCAACTTCCCAACATATGGGAAGGCCATATGGGACCAGGTAAGCCTTAGTCAGCCCTCTATCAAAAGAATCACAAGGTAAGCCCAACCCACTTTGCCAGGTGATAGAATATGACTAATAAATTATTGTTTTAAGCTACTCGGACTTGAGGTAGTTTGCCGCATATCAAAAGCTAAATGATTCAGAAAGAGTCCAGGCAAAACCATCATTAGTAGTCATTTCTGTGGACTGTGTCTATGTTTTTGTCAGTTGTATATTATGGTAAGGTATGTCACTGAACTTGAGATTAGAGGTATATAATGATTTAAAGCATTTATTTAATATTTTTTGTTAAGATAGAGGAGTGTTAAACCCTAGGAGAATAAAAATAATAGTGATATTTATCTTAGTCTCCAAGTTCAAGATTTTTGTTGAAAATTTGTATCCAAACTTTACATTTTTTAGATTTCTTTATTCAGCATCAGTTTGTATAGAATCTGATTCTACACAAATAAACCTCTTTTCCATGAAACTGAAAATTATTTATCCCTGGGCCACAAAAAGTGCCTTTTTATATCAAGCATTTTGTAAGCCATGGGAATTTGTGGTTTCTAAAGCTGAGATAGATAAGTACTCTCATTAACTACAAGATGTTCAGCCCTGTGAGTTGGATTCACTTTTATGATTTGTAGGGTAATTTATCCTTAACACCTATCATTAGACTATATGCAGTTAGAAAAACGATGAAGTTCCATCTTCAAACCTAAATCAAACACACAGAGAATAGTAGCTACTCTTACATCACTAGCCTCAGTATATACTAGAGCACCTTAGTCCTTTATAGTAAAACAGACCCACAACTAGTATTCCAAATGTATATGGCTTGTCAGAGTCAAGATTAACAATACTTTCATAGTCAGAACCTGCAAAACGGCTTCCAACAACCAAGGTGTCATTGGCAATCTACTGCTAAACACCTTGTCTTTCCTTGGGATTGGGTTGCAGAACCATTCCCTTGTAGCATGTGCCTGAGTTACAAGCAACACTCTCCTTACAACCTGGGGAGCCTAGGGTAAAAGCAAATGATGATGACGATGATTCAAACAAATTGTGCATTTGTGGTTATAGAGCCTGGTTTGGCTCTATTTTTTGTGACCACCATGATCCTTTCTGTTATTTGTTTTATGGTGTAAAATGCATATGGAAAAATATTGAAATTTAAAGTTTGAAAGAAAGAAGAAGGGGGAAAAGGGAAGGAAGAGGGGAAGAGAAAGGACCTGAGGAAGGAAGGGAGAGAGAAAGGAAAGAAAGAAGAGAGGCAGAAAGAGAAAAATGGGTATGGAGCCTGCCTGTCCAGGAAAATTAGCCACAACATAATTGCATATATAAAATAATGTCCCAGGGTCTGAAGTTGAGGCTAAGTTTTCAGCATATTGGTCAATAAACTTTGTGGATGGTTTCTCTACTCTGAGAACAATCTAGTAATTCTAGAAACATGTAACTGATGTGGCATCAGAAATCTCTGCCTTAAACACATGATTTACTTTGTGGTGTTGCCTTATGGTTACTTTCTCCCACTATGATATTCTCATACTTGTATATCATTATGCTGACTTTTGTACCATAAGGATTACATTTTTGTTATTTACTCATAGTGAGGCCAAAAACTGTATCAGTATTGCGTATTACACAGTTATGTTTGAGGGCACTCAAGAACGCAAACATCTGCTATAAGATATTATTTTATATCTTATACTTGTATACTGCTATAATATACTTACAAGTATATTAGTGTCAAACCAGATCATAGCTGTAGTGGCTAAGGAATTAAGACTGGGCGATAGAGATTTGTTTGAGGCTTTTGCTGTAGTGTAAAGATATTTATGATTGAATATAATACCTAAAAGGATTGTAGAAAATGTGTAGGTGCAGAAATTATACTTAGATCTGAAATAATTGGCAAAACAAAGCTGCACAAGTACAGTTATGGAGGAAACAGGCTTAGCCGCAGTGTTCATGAGAAAGAGTCAAGGGTATTAGACAGTCTAAGTCAACACTGTGAAATAAATTCTAAAACTATTTTGAACTTGATCTGTATTAATATAACAGCTAGAACAAGGGAGGCAAGAATTCGCTGTATTCTGGGCCAGTCATTATGGAATTTAGATCTAGGGACATCAGCAAACTGGAACACATTCAGAAAAGAGCAGCTAGCACAGTGAAGGAATTTTTGTATGGGGAATTACAGAAGAAACGAGTTGTTTTATTTAGAGAAAAGAAGACTTAAGGACTCTAATTGCTGTAATAGTTACAATGTTTTTCATTTCGAGTGAAGGAAAAACCAACTCAAACTGCTTTCGATAACTAAAGTAATTTATGGACTCACATAACTCACAAGTTCAAAGACAAGTTGGATTTCAGGTGAGGCTCAAGCTAATGGCTGGGCTATTTTTTTCTCTTTACTTTATCTTCTACAGTTTTGGCTAAAACTGCTGCCCCCCTTTCCCTTCTTTGGGTCAAGATCTCTGGTGGTGATGATCGGGGCTATGTGTTTCTTTCCTATCAAGTTAGGTTCTGAAAAACATTTTTCTTCCAGTAACTCATTGGAAGAGAGAAAATTTCCCTCCAATCCCTAGGAAATATCTCTTGTATTTCATCGGCCAGAGTTGTGACACATGCCAATCTCTGAACAAATTACAGAGGCCATGGGAATAGCGTGTGCAAATTAGCTTAGCTTCTCAGAAATCTACCTCTTGAGCCAAGATATTATATCCATCAGAATTTTCAAGAGAAACAGAACCAGTAACTTAACATACATACACACACAGACATGTGTGTGTGCATATATATACATATATAAAGATATTTATTTCAAGGATTTGGCGCACACAGTTGTGGAGACTGGCAAGTCTGAAATTGGTGGGGCAGGCCAGCAGGCTGGAAATTGACATGGGCCAATATTGCAGTCTTGAGGAAGAATTTCTTTTTCCTCTAGGAAATCTCGGTTTTTGCTCTTAAGCCTTTCAGCTCGTTGGATGAGGCACACCCAGGTTACTGAAGGTAATATCTTTTAGTTAAAGTGTACTGATTGTAATATTAACCATATCTACAAAATACCTGACAGCAACACTTAGATGAGTGTTTGATTAAGTGTTTGAGCACTATAGCCTATGCAAGTTGACACAAACCATCATAGATATGATCAGTCTCTCCCAAAATACTTGGCTGCAGTTTTGAAGTTCCATTGAAACTGAAAGATTGGCAACTAAGTGGAAGCCAACAAATATCCCTTACGGTAGCTAACAGTAGGTATGTGAAAAGCTGCACGGGTCCTAGGTTTTCAGTTGTTTTACGTACACTGATATCAGAGACAAAAGATATAGAAATAGTGAGGAAACAGCTATGAACTTAACTGAAAGAGAGAGGACCATAATGTGAGGGAAAATCTACCTGTTGTCTCTGGTATGCACCCTGGGGTTGAAGCCACAACCTACATATGTGCCCTGACTGGGGATCAAACTCATAACTTTTTGGTGTATAGGACTACACTCCAACCAACTGAGCCACCTGGCCAGGGCTGAACTTGCTTAAAATACACATACACTATAGTGCGTTCTTATTACTGGGTATTCATACGTGAGCTATATTACTGTAGTATAAGGTATAAAACTGAAGTCTAATATTATGTGTTCTTGATCTGGGGGAAACTGAAAGAGCCTTAAATGGCCTAATCACAATTTCTGCTCCCCAATCTGTTCCCACAGACAAGGTTCCTTCGCCACATGGCCCTCCTTATCAAAGGGATCAGGCACAATATCTGCTTATCCATGAGTATTAGGTTCCAGCACCCTGCCAGTCATCAAATGATTTGATCACACCAATCACATCCTCTCATGAGAAGCAAGGGGACCCCACCTGCTTATACCAAAAACCTGCTCCTCGCAGCCTCTGCATGCAATGCCGTTGGCAGCATTTTACCTACAATAGAACTCCTTTCAAAATTGGAGTCAATCCTCCGAAATCCTGTTGCTGCTTTATCAACTAAGTTTACATAATATTCTAAATTCTGTGTTGTCATTTCTACAGTCTTTATAGTATCTTCACCAGGAGTAGATTCCATCTCAAGAAACCACTTTGTTTGCCCATCTAAAAGAAGTAACTCCTCATCTGTTAAAGTTTTCTGATGCGATTGCATAAATTTAGTCTGATCTTCAGGTTTCACTTCTAACACTGGTTCTGTATCTGTTTCTACCACATCTGCAGTTACTTTCTCCACTAAAGTCTTCAATGTCTCAAAGTCATCCATCAGGATTGGAATCAACTCCTTCCAAACTCCTGCTAATGTTCATATTTTGACCTCTTCCCAAGACTCACAAATGTTCTTAATGGCATCTAGAATGGTGAATTCTTTCCAAAAGGTTTTCAATTTATTCTGCCCACATCCTTCAGAGGAATTACAATCTGTGGCAGCTATAGCTTTACAGAATGTATCTCTTACTAAAACTTGAAATGCGGAATTATTCCTTGATCTATGGACTACAGAATGGATGGTGTGTCAGCAGGTGTGAAAACAACATTAATCTCGCTGTACATTTCCATCAGAGCTCTTTGGTGACCAGGTGAATTGTCAATGAGCACTCATATTCTGACAGGAATCTTTTTCCCTGAGTAGTTTGTCTCAACAGTGAGTTTAAAATATTCAGTGAACAATGTTGTAAACAGATGTGCTGTCATCCAGCCTTTGTTGTTTCATTTCTAGAGCTCAGGCAGAATAGGTTTAGCATAATTCTTAAGGACCCTACAGTTTTGGAGTGGCTTCATCTCAAAGTCACCATCTGCATTAGCCCCTAGTAAGAGAGTCAGCCTGACTCAGCTTTGAAGCTTTTTGAAGGTAGGTGTTGACTTCTCCTCTCTAGCTATTAAAGTCCAAGGTGCCATCTTCTTTCAATAGAAGGATGTTCATCCTACATTGAAAATCTGTTGTTCACTGTAGCCACCTTCATAAATTTTCTTAGCTAGATCTCTAGATAACTTGTTGCAGTTTCTGTATCAGCACTTGCTGCTTTGCTTTTCCTTAAACTTCATGAAACAACCTCTGCTAGCTTCCAGCTCTTCTTCTGAAGCTTCCTGACTTCTCTTGGTGTTCATAGAATTGACCTGAGTTAGGACCTTGGTCTGGATTAAGGTTTGGCTTATGGAAATGTCATGGCTGGTTTGATCTGTCCAGACCACTAAAATTTTCTCTACATTAGCGGTAAGGCTGTTTTACTTTCTTACCACTTGTGTTCACTGGAGTAGCACTTTTAGTTTTTTCAAGAACTTTTCCTTTGCATTCATAACTTGGCTGTTTGGTGCAAGAGGCCTGGCTTTCGGACTGGGTCAGCTATTGACATGCCTTCCCCACTAAGCTTAATCATTTCTAGCTTTTGATTTAACATGAGAGAGGTATGACTCTTCCTTTCACTTGAACACTTATAGGCCATTGTAAGGTTTTTAGTTGGCCTAATTTCAATATTGTTGTGTCTCAGGGAATAGGAACATCCAAGGAGAGAGTGCTAGATGGGAGAATGGCTGGTCACTGGAGGAGTCCGAACATGCATGTTTATTAATAAAGTTCACCGTTTTATGATGGTGTGGATTGTGGCAACTACAACAGTAACATCAAACATCATTGATCACAAATTACTGTAACAAATATAGTAATAATGAAACTGTATAAAATATTGTGAGAATTATCAAAATATGAACCAGAGACACAAAGCAAATGCTGTTGGAAAAGGCACCTGTTGACTTGCTGGACACAGGGTTGCCAGAAACCTTCAGCTTGTATAATAACCACAGTGTCTGCAAAGCACACTAAAACGAGGCACAATGAAATGAGTATGCCTGCATGCACATAGAAATTTGTTTATCTGTCCACGATTAGCACCTCTCAAGTTGTTATTGCCAACCATTTATTTATATTTCTTCTTTTCACGTCAAAGCTCAGAAAGACATGCTTCATTAATTATTTTTATTAATTTGTACATACCTCCAAGTAGCATAATGTTAGACATATAGCAGATATTCAGTGAATATTTGGTGAGTTAATCTGAAAATGTCTTCATGAGAATTTGAGGGAAAAAAAAACAATGATCTGTAAATTTCTCCTTAAACAATTTATAAGTAAATAGTTATAAATATGATTTCCCCAACACTGTCAAAATCCACACTCACCCCACCCACCTGTAGATGGAGGAAATGAGGTCTTGGGAATTTTGCCCAGTTTTTCCTCTTTTCATTCCCATTCCAAAATGTATGCCAGTTGCCTTACAGCTTCTGAAGAACCCTGAAGGCAGCATCTCACTTTGTGTAGGAAGCAGAATTAGTATAGCTGCAAGGTGATCCCAACTGCTTGTCTGTCTGTTGATTTTGAACGCTCCCTTCACTTCAGAATCCCTGCTGCGAGCTAAAACATTGCTTCTGCAGAAGGCATTTATTTCAGGCGTGGCGTCTCGTCTAACCTGCAGCTTCCCAGCACCACTGTTGTAAATTATGGGGAAATACGGAAAAAGCTGAAATGGTTGGCTTGAAGATTTTCGACATAGCTTTTTTTTGCTGGTTTCTGTTTTATTCCTTACTGTATTTAAATTGGCCTACTCATTAAATTTATTATTTTTCAAGTTTTATTGAGTTAATTGGCATATGAATACAGCACTGTAGAAGCTTAATTGTGTACAGCATAATGATTTACTTCCATGTATTGTAAAATTATTACCACAATAAGTTTAGTTAACATTCATCATCTCATACAAATATAAAAAAGAAAAAGAACAAGGTTCATTTCCTAGTGATGAGAACCCTTAGGAGTTACTTTTCCCATCCTTCAGTGTTAACTAGTAATCATGTTGTACGTTGCATCCCTAGTACCTATTTGTTTACAAGTTTGTACCTTTTGAACACCTTCATCCAGTTCCCCTTTCTCTCTCCCTCGCTTCTGGTAACTATGAATCTGATCTTTTTCTCTGTGAATTTGGGTTTCTTTCGCTTGCTCTCTTTTTTCTTTTTAGATTCCACATATAAGTGCAATCATACAGAATTTATCTTTGTCTTTCTGAATTATTTTACTTAGCATTATTATTTCACCCATTTGTTGTGGCAAATGGCAGGATTTTCTTATTTTTTTATGACTGAATAATATTTCACAACTTAGTCACTCACTGATGGACACTTATTTCCACATCATGGCTATTGTAAATACGCCTGATGCTGTTAGAGACATGGAGGTGCAGATATCTTCACAATAGTCTTTTCATTTCCTTTGGCTGTATTCGCAGAATGGAATAGCTGGATCACATGGTAGTTCTATTTTTAATTTTTTTAAGGAAATTTTATCCTGTTTTCCCTAGTGGCTGTATTAATTTACATTCCCACCAATAGTGCACAAGCATTCCCTTTTCTCCACATTCCTGTCAGCATTTGTTATGTTTAAATTTATTCTTTTTATAGATTTATATGTGCTTCTTTTCCTGATGCATAGATTTAATAATTTTTAAAGAAACAATGAAATACCTAGTCTGACAAAGGATTTTTTTTTTAATTCATCAACTATTGTATATCTTCAGAGAGGTATAAAATAAATTGTATTCATTGGCAAGAGTAAAATTATATTAAGTCACCCCTGATATTAAAACCAAAGGTGTAATTTCCGTGTCCACATATCTTTATATAGTACCAAGCATTTGCTTGGCACTTAGTAAATATGTATTTGTTAAATAATTTAATAATAGGATGTGCTCCTTCCACTGAGCATAGACCTTAAGAAAGACTTTAATGTAACAGCATTGTTTTCTCCATCTCCTGGGTTTATTCACAGTAAACAGGTCCAAGCTCTGCTAGGGCAGTTCAGCCAGGCCGAAGCCTTATTAATGAAAGCTGGAGTGCAGCCGGGGACTCTGGATGGAGTTCTTCTGGATCTTGGATGTTCCTCCATGCAACTTGATGCTCCTGAAAGAGGTTTTTCCCTTCGTAATGATGGCCCTTTGGACATGAGAATGGATGGTGGCAGGTGAGTATCTATAAAGCATTTTTCCTCACAACAAGAAACCGATTTCTCAAAAGCACTCTGAATTTAATTTCCTTTTAAGACAGCAGAATTCCCATTATACGCCCACACTTAACACTATCCATATATAATAAATCAGATTTGTTTGCTACTCATTGTAGCTTTTTGTGTTTCTCTAGATTTGGGATTCTGAAAGAAAAACCATTGCTGTCTTTACACAAAATAGTGAGGAGGATAACTTTCATACTGATTATCTCTTATGGATGCAGTGTGAGCTTTTAGACTGCTGACAATGGGGGTGCCTGTGGTACTGGAACAATGGCTCCATTTCTACACAGGCCCAACTGTGTCTGTTGTGGGAAGTGAAAAGGAACTGTATCTAACGCAGATTGTTCTGAATACTTCATTAAAGTCAAATCCCAGAGGTCAGCATTATGTTTTATCCTGTGTCTTATACAGTGACTTTGTTTCCAACTTCTTCAGAGAAACTACAATTTATGGTACTATGTCAAACACAGTACTGTACATAGGGTAGTTTATACCTCCTCTTTATTCCCCATTACCCTGCAGTTTAGGGTGATAGCTTTTGTTCTTCATTAGTCAAATAGGTGCGTACGTGTTAAAAAACACAAAGAGGATCACGTTCTAGGAAAGTATAGGATGCTTTCTTTTGAATCTAAATTACTTTTGAAAGCTTAGATTTGCACTTGTCTGTATGCCCAACACTGGCCCAGGGACTAACCAGCCTGTGTGGCCAAAACTGACCCATGCCTTTCTACCTCATCTTGTGTCCCCACCCCCACTGTCACCAAGTTCTAGATCACGTCCCCTACCTTTGTGAAGCTTATCTTGTAAGAAGAATGTTAGACTTTCATATATCTAAGCAAAGTATTCAGTTACTGTTTCTAATCTGCAATTCTATACCTATATAAATATTTCTACTGAAACAAATAGGTTTTCCAAGATTTCTTCCAATTAGAAGGATCTATGTATAAGAAATTTAACATTCAATTTAAATCAACAAATTACTATTGAGTTGACTTTAACTTCTGTGCCAAAAACTGCTTTGTCCTATGGTAATTATTCACATATACTCTTTCCCCCACGCTTTGGTAGGACCCAATGACTGAGATTGTGACCCATACTTGTCAGAATCTTTTTGTTCTGAGTCTTTTACCTTCTTTTGCACAAGTTGGCATTCATAGAATGAAGAATGTGATCATAAAGGAAAATAATAAAAATCTTTCAAAAACCAGTGACTAATAGTAAAGGTCAAATATCTTCTCATGTTTGGAGATTGAGGTTGTGCAGAGGTAGTAAAATGTCAAGCAAATTTCTGCTGTTCCCATGTCTTGCTAGGGAGAATACCTTCTGAAACGGCAATGAATGAAGCTTCTAGTTAATAGTATTAAATCCCCAAATTGTTAATGTAAAGACTTATCAGGAAATTTTGGTTTAAGAATCAGGGTTCCCAAAGTTCTCCTCTAAGAACTTGAAAATTAGACTGCTTTGAGGAAGTAAACTCTATACCGACATATCACGGATAGCATTAGAAGTGAGAAAATATATCTTAAAAAGGAGGTTGGCTTCCAGTGAGATGGCATGAACTGTAACTTAACCAAACATATAAACAGATCTGGAGAAAGTACGTGGCATGCAGAAAGGGGAAGTTGGCTCACACAGATTTATAGAAGCTGGAGTCAGAGATGGAAATACGTGCAATGTTAGTCCAAAATGTGTTGTGGGGAAAGGGAGTCCAAGCCAACAAAATATGGCCAGTCAGATCATGGAGGCTGAAATATCCCTGCATTGGATATGGATTCAAGAGGCTCTCTTAACCTGCTGCTAGTTAACACTAGAATCTTAGAGCAGAGTTTCATTTGTGCTCTCCCAATTTCAACAACAGCTTTAGGATCATAGTAAGGTTCTCATGCAGTAGAAAGAGGCTCACAGCTTTAGGGACTTGCGGGTGTAGCCCTGTGTCGGTTGTATTCTTCACTACAGGGAAATAAATAAATTGCCTTTTAGGTTCATATTTCCTTTCTCTCATGAGTGTAAGCATTTTAAGTCTGTGATCTCTGGAGGACTGACAAATATCTTAACCTGTTAAGTTGGGATGGGGATGAGCAGATTTTGTATCTTGACTTCTTCATATACATGAATGCCTATTCTGAAGCCTACTAATAGCTTTCCAGAGCATTGTTCCTTTTGTCACGCTATGGAGACTTCTGTCCTGCTGTTCAGTGTTAACATTACAGTGAAATAAAATTATGCCTATTATCAACTGAAGTGTATTTGGGTAAAATGATCTTTTAATTTTCTTACTTCAAAGTAGAAAGGTATAAAAAATTACCAAGTACATCCATACTGGTTTTAGAATTGTCCTGTTTGAGCTGAACTCTAGTCTATGGAGTCTGAATTTACCATTGTTTGCAAGGTTCATTCTAATGCTCAGTGGTTTGAGTAGTTGAATCCACAACTAGGTAAGATCTATTAGGGATTTTGTCGATTAGGCCAAAAGTAATGATCGACAAATCTAAGAATGGGAAAAATCTAAGGGACATTGACATGCATTGAGCTTTTATATGGGCCAAGCATTATAGTATTTGCTTTACAATTATATGCACCATTAATTCTCCTGACAATTATGTGAGGTAAGGATTGTTACTTTCATTTACAGGTCAGAAATTGAGGTTCCACTATATGAAAAAGCTTATCCAATATAAGTAGCAAAGCCAGGATTCTAAATCTAGTTCAACTGGACGCTAAAGACCAAATCTTTATCCTTAAAGCTATTACTGAAGGAGCAAGCTTTATTGAAATGGAGCCATGCAACCTCATAGGATGTTTATTCATCTGGGGTACCATGAAGCCAGAAAAAAAACCAAAAAAAAAAAAAACAGAATCACATGATCTGAAAAGCAAGTTTTGAAAGAGAGAAGGGGGGAGAGAGAGTTGAAGATGGAAGGGACAAGCCAAAGACAACAGCAACATTTTCTCCTTGAGGACCTAGGCATGCTAACAAGGTGCAGTGTAATGTATTTAAGGAAGGATTTGGGTTTCTTGGCAACCTTACTCTGATTTGATCCTCAGGTCTTCAAGCGGCCATATTCTTTTTACCTCACAGTGTGGTACCAATAATCAATGCAATATATTAACTACAAGTAGTAACTGTACTATTAGCAAAGCTATCTTTCTAATAAGTAAGGTTTCAGTTAACCCATCACTTAGCATTCCTTGACCCGTTTCTCTCAAGTAAGCTAAAATGGCATGGTCTGACAAAGTGAACCCTATTTTCTGCTACCATGATTTATTTTATTTCAACAGAACTTGCTATTTCTTTGTCTTCTTCACATGAAATTACCATGTAGGCTTGTTTAGAATTGTTGATTAACAAGTTTTACCTCATGATGTCTTTTTCATGGAGGTAGGAGCCAATATTGTTAAACATTTGAAATAATATACATTATTATCATTAAGATTGTTCTGTTTTGTTGTGAGGGGAACTAACCAGCAGTATCTTCTTGTACAATAGTCCCCCCTTACCCCCAGTTTCACCTTCTGCAATTTCAGTTACCTGGGGTCATCCATGGTCTGTAACTATTAAATGGAAAATTCCAGTAATAAATAATTCATAAACTCTTTTTTACATGACATGGGTTTCTTAATTATGATTTTTTATTGTTGTTCAATTATAGTTGTCCCCATTTTCCCTCCATTACTTTCCTGCACCCTATCCACCTCCACCTCCCACACTCATTCTCCTCACCATTGCTTTTGTCCATGGGTCCTTTATACATGCTTCTTTACTTGACCTTCCCCCTTCTTTCCCCGATTATCCCCCTCCCCTCTCCCCTCCGATTACTGTCAGGTTGTTCTTTATTTCCATGTTTCTGGTTGTATTTTGCTTGCTTGTTTGTTTTGTTGATTAGGTTCCACTTATAGGTGAGATTATATGCTATTTGTCTTTTACCACCTGACTTATTTCATAGAATATAATGTTCCATCCATCCTGTCGTGAAGGGTAAGAGTTTCTTTCTTTCTGCTGTGTAGTATTCCATTGCGTAAATGTACCATAGTTTTTTGATCCACTCGTTTACTGATGGGCACTTAGGCTGTTTCCAGCACTTGGCTATTGTATATTGCGCTGCTATGGACATTGGGGTGCATAGGTTCTTTTGAATTGGTGTTTCAGGGTTCTTAGAGTATACTCCTGGAAGTGGAATTGCTGGGTCAAAAGGCAGTTCAATTTTTACTTTTTTGAGGAAATTCCATAGTGTTTTCCACAGCTGCTGCACCAGTCTGCATTCCCACCAGCAGTGTACTAGGGATCCCTTTTCTCCACATCCTCATAAGCATTTGTTTGTTTATTTGTTTATGATGGCTATTCTGACCAGTGTGAAGCAGTATCTCATTGTGGTTTTAATGAAATATCAGAAACAGAAATCAGGAAAAAAAATGCAATTTGCTAGTGCACCAAGAAAAATAAAGTACCTAGGACTAAACCTAACCAGGGAGGTAAAAGACCTGTACTCAGAAAACTACACAACACTGAAGAAAGAAATTAAGGAAGACACATGTAAATGGAAACATATACTGTGTTCACAGATTGGAAGAATTAACATCGTCAAAATGTCTGTATTACAAAGCAATTTATAGATTCAACACAATCCCTGTTAAAATACTAATGACATATTTCACAGATATAGAACAAACATTTCAAAAATTTATATGGAACCATAAATGACCCTGAATAGCTGCAGCAATTTTGAGAAAGAAGAACAAAGTAGGAGGGATCGCTATACCTTACATCAAACTATATAACAAGGTCACGGTAATCAAAACAGTCTGCTACTGGCATAAGAACAGACACATAGATCATGGAGCAGAATAGAGAGCTCAGAAATGAGCCCAAGTCTCTATGGTCAATTAATATTTGACAAAGGCAAGCAGAAGCATAAAATGGAGTAAAAATAGCCTCATCAACAAATGGTATTGGGAGAACTGGACAGCTACATGCAAAAAAAAAAAAAAAAGAACTTGACCACCAACTTACACCATACATGAAAATAAACTCAAGATGGATAAAAGACTTAAATATAGGTTGTGATACCATAAAAGTCCTAGAGGAGAACATAGGCAGGAAAATCTCAGATAGTCCATGCAGCAATATTTCCACTGATATGTCCCCTACAGCAAGGGACATAAAGGAAAGAATAAACAAATGGGACTTCATCAAAATAAAAAGCTTCTGCATGGCTAAAGAAAACATCAGCAAAATGGAAAGGGAATCAACAGTATGGGAAAATATATTTTCCAGTGATACCTCAGACAAGGGTTTGATCTCCAAAATATATAAAGAACTCACACAACAGGAAGACAGACAATCCAATTAAAAAATGGGCAAAGAACCTGAACAAACACTTCTCCAAGGAGAACAGACAATTCGTAAGCTTTAAATTGTAAGCTATTCTGTGCAGCAAGGTAAAACCTTGTGGTGTCCTACTCTATCTTGCTGGCAGGTGACTCATCCTTTTGTCCAGCATATCTATGCTATGTATGCTAACCATTCCTTAGTCACTTAGTAGCCAACTGTGCTATCAGGCCAGCTGTAGTGGTTAACACAGTGCTTGTGTTCAAGTAGCCTTTATTTTAGTTAATAATGCCCACAAAGTGCAACAGTAGTGATGCTGGTAATTCAGACATGCCACAGAGAAGCTATGGAGTGCATGTATGTACATATAGTTTATATAGGTCTCTGAACTGTCTGTGTTGTCAAATTTCTGGTGGGGGTCTTGGAATATATTGCCTAGGATAAGGTAGGACTCATGGAGATTTTCCTTGTTTAATTTCTGCTGCAATGTAAGTAGTCGATTACTGGACAGTCTCAGTTCCTGAGATCTAGGCTCATTTAAATATCAGTCAATAAGCCTTGTATTGTCTATAGTGAAAAAAAATTAAGGATCAATTTAAATTTTGAACAGATTAAATCCAAACATTTCTATTAGGAGAAATCTGCCTGAGCAATAACTTCTCTGTGAATTAAAGTTTAGAAAAATACAAGGTCCAGCAGAGTAAGGCCTGCTTGAGTGTGGTTGGTGGGGTAATAATATGGGTGTAATAATTTATGGTTTCTATTTGAACATTTCACCTAAAATGTCATATGGTATGCTTGAGTGTGATATTGCTATGTTACAGAATTACATTCTTATGATTTTGTAATAAAAGATTTTGTCATAAAAAAGGGCGTTCTTTGTGCCCGACTCTGTATTTTAACTTCCTGGTGCCCTTGACCTTGATGAATGTCACACACACAGTCCCCAAGTGCCATTTATGATGGATATTTGAAATGCAAAACCTATTTCCTTCAAGATTCCAGTCTCTGACTTTAAAAACCTCAGAAGCTCTCTTAGACAGTGTGTGTACTCCTGACTTTATGTCTCATTACTCTGAAATTTCACCTCTTGTCAATGAAAACTGACGTCAATGAACTAATTGGTTCTTCTTGTGCGTAGGTACCCTGACATGCCCACCGCAGCTGATGTTGTGAACGCTTTAGATCAACAGGCCCTTGCATCCATCCTGAGAACATACGGGGAGGAGAAGCATGCCAGGAAAATCGCTTCAGCAATCATTCAGGCACGCAGCATCTACCCCATCACCAGAACCCAGCAGCTTGCCAGTATTGTTGCAGGTACCCTCATTAATTCTGAGCAGTGTCTGAGAGAAAAAATATACACGTATATATTAATCCCCCAGACTCCCAGAGGGATTCATTTGTTCTTGAAATCATGCAGGATAGAATCTTGCCTATCCTTCTCTCATACCACTTTCTTTGGGTTTTGGAAGCTGTCCCTCTCTAACACCTCTCCTCCCCCCACGAACAGTTTTTAAAAATATACTGTATTTTGCTGATTACTTTAATAGCATATATATATATATTTTTCTTTTTACACGAGGTAATTTACCACTTGTGCTTATCAAGGCAAAATGTGGAATGACAAAAGCAGAATTTCTTGATGCATCACAGTGCTTGATAAGCATCCTGTATAAGATCCGACATTACCTTTCAGTTTCACATTTCTGCATTTTAATATGTTGGGCAAAAAGAGAATTGCATTGCCCAACTGCTAAAATAAAATCCAGTGACTCATACATCTATTCCAAACAACCGTCTAACAAAGGGTATGTGATGTATAGGTTATTCCACTTTGTGAATGCTAACTAAATCAGCCTGAGGGGCTTATTGAAACATTTCATCTTTTCTGCTGTTTGCCACCATAAACCTCTTGAACCTAAGTCTAGCTAGGATGAGCTTTATTATAGCCTTTCTGTTTGAAGCCAAAGTTGTTTCACAGCTGTGTTCCATGATGAAAGTTTTCTAAGGCAAAAATATAACTCTGGCAGTTAAACAGAATTCCAGTTGTAAATTCTGTCTTACTGGACCTTCTAAAATCCTACATCATTTTTATTTATCAAATGTATTAAGATTTCTTTCCAATGGTTCCTGTTAAGTTAGTTAAGTAGTTAAAGACCTAGGGAAAGCATGTAGAAAGAACCAATATTGATTGTCTCTATCTTAATATTATCCATAGTTTAAGAGATAAAACTTAATTATAAATTTATTCAGATCAAGATTTAAAGATCATATAGCAATTGTTTTATGACATAACTTCATAAAATTGTATTCTACTTACTTATGTTGATAAAATATGAAAACTTGACTAAGTGTTCAATTTTTTAAGCTCCATACATCAAGTGCCTCGAAACTTAACATTGAGCAACTACAGGCAAGTAATTGCAAAATTCTCGTGGGTTATGTGAGCATGAAATATTTCACTAGTTTTTGAGGATTTTGTGCTGGCAGTGTGATGTTAAATTCACCCTCTGTTTTATGTCCCCTTCTTTTTCCCACTCCATACTCCCTAACAGGTCTCGACCTTACCCTTTCTGTCATTCTTCAACTAGCTCTGTGTGTTGTTCTCTGTCTCCCATACTGGAAAGAAGAGCAGTGAGAAGTCATATATTTTCATTCACAAGGAACCTCAGAATTTTCTGGTGCTGAAAATGAAGACTTGAGGCTAGGGGGCATTCTAGAGATCATCCAGTCAAAAATCATCATCTGATAACTAGAGAAACTGAGGCTCAGAGAGTATCAACACTTTCTTCAAGGATACAGCCTAATCAATGACAGCATTGCTACTAAACTGTAATTTGGAAGCTCATGAATTTGAAACATAATGAGGAATCTGCCTTTAAGAAAGTAACTTCTATCTCAGGTTCCTAATGTGCAGACTTAGGAGAAATGACACTGTAGCATTGGAGAGAAATTACATGAAGATGGGGAATAGGAACAAGTTAAGTATTTTCAGAAAGATATGATATGAGATACATATTGGGCTATGACAAATGATATAGTAAAAGTGATAATATTCATGTATGTGTATGTAAAACCCCATTTTAGTGGATGCCACTAAAAAATCAAATTCCCTATAATGAGTCCATTTTTATGACTTATGTCAGCCCATAATAAAACTTTATTGATCATAATATAATTCTTTTAAAAAGGGAAAACAGATACAATGAAATTACATTTTATGTTCATTTATTCAAAAAAATAATTTGGGAGAGGCTGTTGTATACCAGGCATAATACTGAGTACTAACAATAGAATGGAGAGTTAATCGGGAAGAGCCCCTGTGTTCTCAAAGCTTATAGACTAATAAGTGGATGGATAACCAAATGGTGTAGTAAACCTGTATTTATAGTGGAAACCTTATTTATTGTAGTCTGAAGTTATAATTGTGTGGCTAGTAGAAAAAGCTGATAAATGTGTAGAATTATAGAATAGTTCCACAAAGTGCATTCTTACATAAACCATATCCATGGTATATCTTTTAAGATCTGATTTTATTTTTATTAAAATGAAGTAAGAATTTCAAGGGATTTAGAAAGCAATCTGAATGAGCATATTTTCTAGATGTTCATTACTTTTCAATCTTTTAGAGTTGCCTCACCAACATCTAATTTGATTGCATTTTTTATGTGACTCACCCTTGTCAAGAGTTTCCAAAGTCTCCAACCTAGTTTTCATGGAAGCAGCTGCTGTCTTTCTTTTTGCATTCATATTTCACCAGTTATATAAAATTTGATTAAATCATGTAAAGCAATAGTAAGTGGCCTGGGATGTAAGTGTACAATTCTTTTGGTGGAAATAGAACTGTATAGAATCTGAAGAATAGAATACTACTATCCCAAGATATTTTGTTTAACAGAGAAAGGGATTGATGTGTTAAGTCCATTAAATAGAAATCTCTTACGAGAATACTTCACAAAGGAAATGTGAGAAGCCATGCAGTGTCCAGGAAGGTTCCTATATTAGTTTCTTGGTTCTGCCATAGCTAAGTAGCACACATGATGGCTTAAAACAACAGAGAGGTATTCTCAGAGTTAAGAAGTCTAGATATCCAAAATCAAGGTGTCAGCAGGGCCCTGGGAAAGAATGCTTCCTTGACTATTTTTAGTGCTGGTGGTTGCCACAGTCCTCGATGTTCCTTGGCTTGTAGATGCATCAGGAAGTCTCTGCCTCCATGGTTATATGATGTTCTCCCGATGCATCTGTCATTGTGTCCAAATTTCCCTCTACTGTAAGGACAACGGTCATATTGGATTTAGGGCCTACCATAGTCCAGTATGTCCTCAATTTAGCTTGATCATATCTGCAAAGACCATATTTTTAAGTAAAGTCAACACTCACAGGTTCCTAATACACATGAACTTTAGAAGACACTATTCCACCCAGGACAGCTCTTAAGCAATACTGTTGTTTAACAAACATGTATTTTGGCCAGCTATAAAATGTAGTGAGTATATTTGAATGACTTTTCTCATACCAAATATTTTCAAGATTATCAAGCACTCTGGGAAATATGCCAGAGTTCCTGACACATGGTAAAGCCTGCATATTGATGGAAATAGAAGTCACTTCCTTTCCTTTCAAAAAGCTAATAATCCATTAAGACAAGGAAGACCACCATGCTTGTGATCACAATATGTGTGATGGAATTACATCATAATTCAAACGATTAAGCTGTACTTTGTAAAACCTAAAACCCGGTGCCTTTTGCTAGTATAAATAACTACAGTTCCATGTCGCAGGAACTCAGAAGACAGGTTTGAGGACTCAGGTTGGAACAAAACACTTAAAACTATGATGAATTGCTTTGTAGATTTCCAAATCAATAATCAATAATTCTAAAACAGCCAGTATGACTTCCCTGTCTATATGCACTATTCAGACTACTGGCCAGAAACTTTAATGCAAATATCTAACACATATATAGAGTTACATATAGTGTACCCTACAAAATTATTTCTTTTATTTTTAAATATATTTTATTGATTATGCTACTGCAGATGTCCCATTTTCTCCTCTTTATTCCCCTCCACCCTGCACACCCCCTCCCACCAGCATTCCCCCCCCCACCTTAGTTCATGTCCACAGGTCATACATATAAGTTCATTGTCTTCTACATTTCCTGTACTAATCTTAATCTCCTCCTGTCTATTTTGTACCTACCATTTATGCATCTTACTTTCTGTACCTTTTCCCTCTTTCTCCTCCTTCCCCTCCCCTGCAGATAACCCTCCATGAGACCTCTATTTCTGTGATTCTGTTCCTGTTCTACATGTTTGCTTATTTGCTTTTGTTTTTGTGTTAGGTGTGGTTGTTAATAATTGTGACTTTGCTGTCATTTTACTGTACATGTTTTTTTTATCTTCTTTTTCTTAGATAAGTCCCTTTAAGATTTCATATAGTAAGGGCTTGGTGATGATGAACTCCTTTAACTTGACCTTATCTGAGAAGTACTTTATCTCCCCTTCCATTCTAAATGACCGTTTCGCTGGATAGAGCAATCTTGGATGTAGGTCCTTGACTTTCATGACTTGGAATACTTCTTTCCAGCCCCTTCTTGCTTGCAAGGTCTCTTTTGGGAAATCAGCTGACAGTCTGATGGGAACTCCTTTGCAGGTAACTCTCTCCTTTTCTCTTGCTGCTTTTAAGATTCTCTCCTTATTTTTAATCTTAGGTAATATAATTATGATGTGCCTTGGTGGATGCTTTCTTGGGTCCAACTTCTTTGGGACTCTCTGAGCTTCCTGGACTTCCTGGAAGTCTATTTCCTTAGCCAGATTGGGGAAGTTTTCCTTAATTGTTTGTTCAGATAAGTTTTTGAATTCTTGCTTTCGTTCTTTTTCTGGCACCCCTATGATTCAGCTGTTAGAACTTTTAAAGTTGCCCTGGAGGTTCCTAAGCCTCTTGTCATTTTTTTGAATTGTTTCTTCATTCTGTTCCAGTTGAATGTTTATTTCTTCCTCCTGGTCCAAACCATTGATTTGAGTCCTGTCACCATTGGTTCCCTGTACATTTTCTTTTATTTCACTTTTCATAGCCTTCAGTTTTTCCTCTATTTTGCAACCATACTTAACCAATTCTGTGAGCATCCAGGTTACCAGTGTTTTGAACTGTGCAACTGTGAAGAGATAGGTTGTCTATCTCTTAATTGCTTAGTTGTATTTTTTCTGGAGATTTGATCTGTTCTTTCATTTGGGCCATTGTTTTTTATTTGGTGCGCCTGTTACTAGTAAGGGGCAGAATCTTAGATATTGACCAGGGTGGGCCAACTCACTTAGCTGCATTGTGGCACTCTATGTGGGGGAGGGGTCCGAGAGGGAACAATGCTGCTTGTTCAGCTCTCTGTCAGCTTTCAGTCACTTCCTCCACTACCCACAAGTACATTGGGCCCTTCTGGTGCTGATTCCCAGATGGATGGTTTTGTGTACATTTTAGGACCCTGTGAGTCTCCCCAATGAATTCTCCTGTGAGGCTGGGGAGTTTCTCCCACTGCCTCAACTGTCACGGGTTTCTTAAGAGGTTTTGAGGTTTGATTTCCCCATACTAGAACCCTGGGTTGCACAGTCTGTCTCATTCCCCAGTTGTTCTTCCCGGTTTATCTGCATGTAAATGTGGGACTGCCCGCTCTGTCAGTCACTGTCTCGCTGTGAGTCCTCTCTGCCCACCTGCCTGTCTCTGCCCCTCCTACCAGTCTGGACGAATGTTTCTTCTTTAACTCCTTGGTTGTTGGACTTCCATACAGTTTGATTTTCCGTCAGTTCTGTTTGTTTTTTTTGTTTTTAAATTTGTTGTTGTCTTTTTGGTTGTGCGAGGAGGCAGGTGTGTCTACCTGTGCCTCCATCTTGGCCGGAAGTCCCAAAAATGATTTATAAATAACAAATTATATTTTCTTAACCATAATTTCTGTTATAATACAGTTGTTAATTAACAATTATTTCAATACTGTTAATAGCTGAAGAGTTAGATTCATGAAATCTGAGTTGAAAATGGCCTGAGTGACTCATTTAATCCAGAACTAGACTCTTCATTACCTCTAATGAAGGGTCATCTGGCCTCACTTAGCCTTTTCATCCCCATTTCTCTTACTCCCCAATATATTTCAGTGAAGAGGAGTACATTTCAGCCTGAAATTGGTAGTTCCATAAATATAGGCCTAAAGACTTTAGAAAGGATGGATTCCTTCAAATAAAGTCTAAATTTCTTTGCATGGTTTGAAAAGCTCATCATGAACTGGCTTCTACACTTGCCTTTTTATTTTCATCTCTCTTGGTCCCCACAATAATCTCTATTCCTGCCACACTTGAGTTCTGTAGTCTTTCCACCCTACACAGTCACGCTCACTTGTAGGCCTTAAATAGTAACACTAACATAAAGTGCCCTGCTCCTACCCTTTCCTGGGGCTCATCCTTTTGAGCTTGGTTGAAAGGTGGCTTCCTGCAGGAATTTTTTCCCAGCCTTACACTGATTGGTTGGGATACTCTTCTACATGCTCCCATAAGCACTGCATTCCCCACTCACAGAACTTACGCTGTTTTTATTGCTTGCTTACTATTTAACTTTTCCTCTATGCCTATGCTGTCCAATACAGTTGTCATTAGCCACATGTGTCGGTGGGGTTCTTTAAATGTGGCTGCTCCAAAGGGAAAGATCCCATATGTGTAAAAGACATACGAGATTTTGAGACTTAGTTTTTTAAAACTTTATTTCATTATTTTATTTTATTTTATTTTTTATTTTTTAATGTTGTTCAAGTACAGTTGTCTCCATTTTCCCTTGAGACTTAGTGTAAGAAGAGAATTGAATATGTCTCAGAAATTTGTATATTCATTATATGTTGAAATGGTAACATTTTCAATATTGAGGTAACACAGTATTAAAATGGGCTATGCCTGTCTCTTTTTACTTTTTTGATGTTGCTATAGACGATACCAGGTGGGTCAGATCTCTGTGGGACAGCACCGCCTTGGGTGAGAAGCACTGAGAGGCACAGCAGTGACTTCCCCACTCGGGGCTGTGCCCACAGTGCTAATCATGGCTTCCTCCCTTGGAAGGCATTCGGTAACTACTTCTTCAAGGTTAACGTGTAAAATAAATAAAATGCCCATAAATTGGGAAGGTTCTGCTTTTATAAAGTTTGTATTCAGTGAAGTAACATCAATGTTAGTAAAAAATTAATGTTCAGTCTCAAAAACCATGACTCTCCCACACCGACATGGTCTAATATTAAACCTAAGGTAAATTAGAAAAACACATTGCCCTCCCAGTACTTTAGCTGATTCATCTTCAAGGTGAAGTGATATCTGTTCCTCCTTTATTCTTTAGGGATGCTGTGGAAAAATGACACTCAGATAAAATATTTTTATTAATTAAAAATCTTTAACAATGGGAAACTCTCAAGCTCTTCAGGCAAAATAAGATTTATGTACTTAATTTTGAGAAAAATGGCTGGGGTCTAGATTTTAAAGAATTAATGTATATTTGATTTGTGTAATCTTAAAAACAGGATTGATTCTAGACATCTCTTTGAGTAAAGAAGTCTAATTTATTTTCCTCAACAAGCTGTCCCATGTTTTACATTACAACTAATCCATATTCTGTTGCCCTTTCCGTTCTGTCAATATATCAAGGAAATCACCATTTAATTTGAACTATTAAATTAAACTTAATTTAAGTCCTGCTTTTACAACTTGCTTTCTATGTAAACTTGAACAGAACCTCATTTTTCTCATCTTGAAATTGAGGGTAATAATATTTACAATGATGATCATTGTTATTTTTGTTTAGCAAACATAATCCTACTAATTATTTTATTGCTTAAACTAATATTGAAATTCACTTACGGTTTCCAACCTCATGCCAAAATCAAAGAAATATACCAACCACTTTTCTGATCACTGTCATTTAGGTTCATATTCACAAAATAGATAATCTACTGATAATCAAGAAAAAATAACAGGAGGCCTGTAATATCAATTTTTGAATGGGAAAAAGGAGATGGTGGAAGCTTCTTAGATATATTTGGTTCTTGTTGATTAAATATATAGATGTATTATTCCCTGACTGCAACTTTTATGTAACCTTTATTCTGACTCATGAACTGGATACATGGCCAGAGCTAATGAATGCTTGTTGAACAAATAAATCAATAAAAAGATGTGTACTTTCCCAGTCAAAGTAAAATGAAAAGGGATGGGGGGAGTACAGGTTGCTAGGTGTCCCTGAGAATCAATTCTATTCTGCCCTTCACATTGAAGAGGGGGAGACCTAAGCATGAAGATCCTAAGGATATATTAAAGTTGCTTGAGGAATGAGTGAGAGTCCTCAAGACATGGAACCAAAAATCCTCACCTTCTATTTCTAGTTCTACCATTACTTGCTCTGTGAACTTGAGTAAGTCACTCACCTTCTTTGATCCTCATTTACTTACTTGGAAAACAGGAATAGATAATTCTTGCTATGACCAATCAATGAGATGGTGCATAGGAAAGTTATGTATGACTTTTAACATACAAATATATTTATTTGTAAGCATTTTGTTCTCTTTATCCTGAACTGGGGTTTCCAGAGAGCAAACAAGTACACTAGTCAGAGCCCTGAATGTGGTTTTTTACCCAGAAATACCTGTCCACAGCCAGTGTGATCTGTGAAAAGCTAATACCTTCACTCCAAGCTGTTCTTTCCTTTTAGAACAGAGAATAATAATCATTTTCTGCATTAGTACATGTAAGGTGTGACTTTTCACAATATCATGGGAGACTCATGCCTCAACTTGTACCTTGAATTGCTGTCTCTTTCCAGCAAAGTTTTATTAATTTGGAGAGCAACCTTCAAAATAAAAGATAATAATAAATTAAAGCATTCATCAATAGTCATTGCTATCAAATTTTAGCAGAACATAAACTTTTTCATTATGAAATTATTCAGATTAGATTGTCATCCCTTTGTTGTTTAACTAATCTACTGTTACCCCTCCATGAAACACTCTTTGTGTTAACATGGCTATAATTAAGAAGTAAAAGACAGAAAACTATACAAGAACAGCAATTAAAATAAATGAAAAAATTTTTTAAAAAAGAAATAAATGAAGATGTTGGAGAGTTTATCACCCAAAGGGAAATGGTATGGTCCAACCTACTGTTGAATTAGATGGCTTGTCAGTGAATCATAATTATTGCCACTGTCTGTGATAATGCACTTATTCTTCTGTCATTTTAAATCTCTTGAGTTCAGTGTGTTGTACACAGTGTGTGTTAGTAAAGTAACTTCATGCCACTAAATTATCAGATGACATTTCATAAGTAAACTTATTTCTTATTTTAATAAGTAATCTTTCCAAGAGACATTCTGTACAAGAAGTCCAACTCAGAAGAGAATTAAATGTGGAAAAAAAGAGAAAGAAAAAACCTCAAAATCTTTCTTCCTCATAAAAAATCTGGCTATTCATAGTTTGAAGTATGAAGTAGGAATCTGGGAATGCTTCAGTCCCAAATGACTCTGACCCAACCCTAATTTAATAATTGTAACAGTAAGGTAATAATAAGTAATGTTAATTAATACTTACTGAGTGAATCCAAGGCACTACCCTAAATTATTTTCATGTATTAACTCACTTAATAAGCACAACAGCCATGAGGCAGGTACTGTTTTTATCCCTATTTTACAGATGAGGGAACTGAAGACAATGAAACCAGGCAACTTGTCTCCTGTCAAGTGGAGCTGGAATGGAGAGCTAGTAATCTCACACTAGACTTTGTGCTCACATTTACGACACGTCTCTTGATCCCTGTCTTATGATTAAGATATAGTGAGAATTGCTGCTGAAGAGTGCTGACAGCTCCCTCTTCCAGTACGATCTCACATACTCATGTGGGAGATAGTCGTGCAAGCAGCCAACTCCATCATCCCGTGATAGGTGCTGTGTATAACAGTCATGAACAAAAAGGTATGAGAACGCAAAGAAGGGAACAATTGATTTCAATGTGGCAAAAGGGTCTGAGGTAGAAGAGAGAGATTGGGGAGAGGTGATGGCTATCTATAGAAAAGTCCCTGGTACCCAACAGAAACTCATTTGTTGCAGAAATGAAAAAATGAATGAAAAAAATATATATATAAGTAAGTAGGATTTCAGAGGGCTGAGGAGAATAGAACACAGACAATTCAGGGTCTAATCTTAGGACCCAATACATTTCTAAATGACTGGAATTCTATTATCTTGGGATCCTCTGTCCTAAATGTAATCTTGAGTTGGGCTAGATTCTTAGTATAATTAGTAGTTCAGCATAACCAGGTCCTTTAGGGCTTTCTGATTCCAGCTGAATTTCAGACTGCATCTATGGAACAAAAGAAGGGAAATGCATCCCTTTATCTCATTACTCCATTTCTTATTATTTTATGCAGTACTTGCGTGCTTCTGCAAGTGAAAATTAGTGATCTGGCATTGTATGTTCTGCACATTAGCCATTTTTACATTGGTATTAACTTTGTAAGGATTCATATAGCCTGGCCATTCTGTCCTCTTTATTGATTTGAAGAAGGAGAAGGAGGAAGAGGAAAAAGAAAGATTATTTGTCTCTATAGCAAGTTATTCAGAAGTTTTACGAATTTAGTGGTGCATGTTTACAAGAGCTCTCCATCTGAGAATGAAGGCGAGCAGTCTTACATATCAGTTGTCCTTCCATCTCATTTGTTAGATTGACGTGATTCAGATCTTGTCTAGATGGTAGATATAATGGCATAGGTTGTCTTTACCCAAAAAAGTACTGAGAGGATCAACAGTGTGCAGCACTATTCCTAAAAGTAGCAGTTTCAGACATTGACTATTATTTTTGTATGTTGGGAATGTTCTTTGAAGAAAGCATCTGTTTTCATTTTCAAAGTATAAAATGTTCAAATCATGCCAAAAGAATGTCAAAGAAAGAGAAACCCAAGTGTTACTAGGTTGTCAAAGATTAAACATTGTATTTCTGGGGCAGGGAGGGGGGAATAATGAACAAAGAGTGGATTTAATGTCCAAACTGAAATCATAACTAAAAATTAAGAATGATATTCCCAAATTATTTTCTATCATCTTTTGCATTATGCTGAATTGAAAAATTATGGAATTTCTGGAAAGATATTTCTCAGAACTTAAAAAAGAGGAATCTATATTAACTTTTTATGTCTTATCTTCCCCTACTCTATTTTCAGCAAAAGTATTAGCAGTTTCACTCTTTCCCAAATGTTTTAACTTATTTATCCCTGTAATCTTTATGTTGCTATATATTGCCTCACATATTTTTAATCACTTGGTATCACTTGTAGTGTGTTTTAAACTGGAGAACAGATAACCAGCTCTCACATTTGTCTCATGTAATAACACATAGCACACAGTAAACGGCAGCATATATTTGCTGACTTCCTATATTCTTACAATGTAAAATTACTCAGTCAGTGACATTCCTATCAGCTGGACTACAAACTCTGAGAGCAAGGATTAGATGTATCTTCCTCATTGCTACATTCTCAAGATCTGACAGAATTTGGCTGGTAAAAGATGTTTAATTAATATTTCTTGAATAAAGAGGTTAAGGTCACTTTATAATTTTGTGATGCTTAGAAAATGGGGAGGCTGGAGACAACTAATAGAGAAAATCTTATAACTAATTTCTTCAGCTTATAGGTACTTTCTATTGTTAGGCAGACTCAGACCCACCATAGGAGAAACTATAATAGTTTTCCTGACATTTGTAATATCTTTCCTGTTTTTTGAAGGGTAAATCAGGTTCAATATGTCATACAATACTAGGTCAGTCTTCTTCCATATTTTCAATTTCCTCATTAGTGAAGCAGGGAATTTGACCTGACATTGAAATGAGACACCTATTTCATATACTCATTACATATGCATTTGATTATCAAGTATTTATTGAGTCCACTTTGTACTAGGCAGTAATGAAGGCAATTAAGTGATTAAGACATAGCTTTCATCTTCTCAGAATTAAGAAAAAAAGAGATTTTTACTAGATAGTAGTCTTCACAGCTAGTGCTTTTTTGCATATATCAACATGTTTACTACTTTTTTCTTTTCTTAGCTTAAAATTCCCATTTGTACTCTGACTGGTGTGGCTCAGTGGATTGAGCACCAACCTATGAACTAAACGATCACCGGTTCGATTCCCAGCCAGGGCACATGCCTGAGTTGCACACGAGGCCCCTCGTTGGGGTCACACAAGAGGCAACCAATTGATGTTTCTTTCTTTTTCTTTCTCTCTCTCTTCCCCTTTCATAAATAAAATCTTTAAAAAAAATTCCCACTTCTTTCTGGGATCATTCTCCTCTTTACCCAAGTACATATTTTGAGATATACTCAATGAGTCTCCATAAATGATACATTCTCATACTTTGTCTATATGTATCTTTATTTTAACCCCACTTTTGAATGATAATTTAGTTGGGTATAGAATCAAGATGTTTATGATTCTTTTCACTCAGCACTTTGGAGGAATTATGTCATTGTCTCTTGATATCTGTATGGTTAATGAAAAGTCTAATTGTCATTATTTCATAGTTGGTCTTTTTCTTTCTTTAGTTATCCCTAAGATTTTTCTATCATTGATGTTTAGTTGTGATGTACATGGATGTAACTCTATTTTTATTGGTCATTAATGGAACAGAATGAATTTCCTTAATGTTTCTTCATTCCTGGAAATATTAGAAGTTATTTCTTTCCATATTTACTTTATCCCGCTCTCTTGAGTCATATGCAAGTCATTGATCATGTCTCATATTTCTCATGTCTTTGTATCTCTGTGTTACAACCTGGGTAGGGTCCTTTTCTTGTTCACTAAGTCTCTCTGAAGATATATCTAATCTGTTTAACCCATTTGTTGAATTTCTAATTTATTAGTCATTCCTAAAAATTCTGTTGTTTTTTAAAATATGCTTGTTCTTATCATTCATTCTTTATAGTCTCTATTGGTTATTTCAAATTCATTTTAAATGTAGCAAATATAGTTTTTTCATATTTGTGCTCCTTTATTCTGTTATCTCCAGTTTTTCATACTTATTTTATCTGCTGATTTTATACAAACACATGCACAAATGTATGTAACAAGCACATTTTCAGGGGCTTTCACACACTCATATCCTTTTGGAACCCGACCTGTGGTTTAATGTTTATTTCTACCCATCTTCCCTTCCTTTCTCCTAGCAAATCCTCTGCTAGCCAAGCAAAAAGTGTCGTGTTAGGCACTTTTAGGTTGCAGAGGTCAAAGACACATTTAGGCAAACTTAAGTAATTAAATGTTATTATTAGCTATATGTGATAACAAGCAGGAATTATTACAAAGCTATTCATGTTAATAGGACAGACAGTTGTTTCAGCCACATAGCCCGGAATCCGAGACACTGGGACACAGCCGAGGGGTTACTCAGGGTACTGCACGACTTCCCAACTGAACGATCCTGTTTCAGGAAACATTGTTGGCCCTCTGCTTTAGTAAATCACCGTTATTTTGGTTTGGCTACTCTCTGTCTCTAGCTTCTGCAGTGAACTTTTTTCAGGGGTTACTAGGTTACTGCTTACTCAGATCTTTCATGGTTTTTACCGTCTCATGGCATCTACTTCTATATGCTTTCACCCTGTTTTAGTTTCTGCTTCTTTTGTCAACTGCTTCAGTCTCTCTCCCTCCTTTCTTATCACCCCATTTCTCTCTCTCTTCCCCCCTCTTTTCCTCCCTCTGTCTCTCTCTCTCCACCCCCCATCTTTTCCTCCCCGCTTTTCCCCTCTTTCTCTCCTTTTTCTCTCTCTTTCTCTTCCTCTCTCTCTTTCTGTCTCTGTCTCTGCCTGGGATTCAAGCTCCCTTAGATGAAAATTCTAGTATGTGCTACAGTTACCTTAGGGTCCCCTATTTGGCAGAGCTTTACACTTGCTCCATTTAGAATGGCTGTCATCAGATCATAGAGATTTACATGGTAATAGCACGGTGACCAGAGCCTAAGGGATTGCCTGGGACAGTTCAGCTTATTTAATAAATGCCTCCTTAGGATTGTGATTATTTAAAGAATGCTTCAAAGAATAAGTAGTTCTCAAAATAGCTATAACTAATGGTAAGTTCCTCTTCTCTTTAAAAAATGCATCTACCTCTGTAAACAAAATGGGCCCTATAGTCTATCTCTTTTTAAGTAAACTGTTATCTTAATTTGAGTGGGTTTTTCTCCATTTCTTAGTATTCAGTCAGTCCTCTACAACATCACAGGTTTACTAAGCACATCATTTACTGGGTCAAACACTTGCAATGGCTCTCTATTACCTACATGTTTGATCCCTTGCTTCTAAGCTTGATATTGGGTCTGTCTCATTCTTTCTACGCTTCTCCATCATCATTCTCCTTTATTCTCCTAACTTTTCTTTCCTTTTCCCCCAAGCATGTCCTATACTTTCCTTGCTGTTGTCTTTGACTCTGCTATATTTTCTACCTGGAAAAAAGAAAATTCTTTCCTCTCCATTGGTTGAAAACATCTCCACCCTTAAGGCCTAGCTTAAATGCCACTTGATATTTTTCATGATTGCTTCTCTAATCTCCCAAGTTGGGTGCTGTCTCTGATTTAAACTGCCACAGTAGTTTCTCCATCTTTTATCTTCCCCATGGCAGTGAGACATGGCGGGAGGAATATAGGCTTTAGCGTCAGACAGAGCTGCATTCTAATCCTGGTTTTGCTCTTGAATGGTTGTGTGACTTCAGTGAGTTTTTAAATCTCTTCATGCTTCAGTGGGAGACATAGCCAATAAACAAATAATTGTTCAAATAAATAAACAACTATAAATTATGTAAATGATAAAAAGTACAGGATAAATGAGCGAGTATGGTAGGGGGACCTAGCCTGGTTAGGCATTTTGGGAAGGCCCCCCTGAAGAAGTGGCCTTTAAGCAAAGACTAAGTATAAGAAGTGAAGTGACAATCTAGGAAAAGAATTTTCAAGGCAAAGAATAAACAAAGGCCCTGGGGCCCTTCAGTATCTTATTTCATTAGTAATATTTTCTTTCCTTCTCATCTCCTAGGTATTACTACACTCATTTTCACTTTTTAAACAATAACTTCATGTTTCTGTCACAATTTGTGCTCTATCAGTAAGTTTAATTCTCATTGCGCTACCTGTTTCAACTATGTGGTATTTCATAGCATAATCTTGATAGTCACCAGCATCAGTTTAGTATGTCTGTCAAACTATAACACTCCAGTAGTTGACTAACCTTTTCTGCTAAACCATTGAAATATTAATAAACCAGGACAAGCACTGCTCTCTTGATTCTAACATTTTTTGATTCTTTACTTTTAATGACTTCCCTTTTCTACTTTCCTTGCCTTTTAGCAAAAATTTTGCAAAGATGTATATGTGCATATCTGTTACAAATGTATATGTGACATCTACTGTATGACTGCCTTATTCAAAATTACTGAGCTAGTAGAGCAACAAAATCTGCATCAAATTTTGTGTTAAGCTTGAACGTTCCTCCTCAGAAACTGTTCAGATGATTAAAAAGGTCGCAGCTGTGGGCAGCTGGTGATTGGCAGCTTCATCACGACAATGTGCCTGCTCATGCATCACGTCTCTATGCAGAGTTTTTTGGCAAAACATCAAATCACCCAGGTGACTCAGCCCCCCTACAGCTCAGATTCGGCGCCCTGTGACTTCTGGCTTTTCCCAAAACTAAAATCATGTTTGAAAGGGAAAAGATTTCAGACTGTCGATGAGATGCAGGAAAATACGATGGGGCAGTTCATGGCTACTGGGAGAACTGTGTGAGGTCCCAAGGTGTCTACTTTGAAAGGGATGGAGGTGTCACCATCCTATGCACAGTGTTTCTTGTATCTTCTTCAATAAATGTCTTTATTTTTCATAGTACATGGATGGATACCTTCTGGACAGACCTCATATATCCCCATTACATGCTCCTAAGAAGCCTAAATAGTGGGATATTGGACATCTAAGCAAATGATTCTAAAATGAGGCAGAATGTTTTGCCTTTCCTGTTATCTTTTAACCACTCCCCTGCCCCCACGCTCTACTGTAGTTATATTTATATTGTAAAATATACTCACAGAGTTATATTCATAAAATTCAAATCTCATAATATGATTACTCTTATAAAATCCTTAATAACCTCTCTGTCACCTTTAGGACAAAATTTAAACTCTTTGACATGAAAATCAAGGCCCTCATATTCTGGCTTCTGCCTTATTTTTTAACCTAATTTCTCCACCACCCTTCCCCCCACAGCAGGCCATTTCTTCACCAGACTGCTCACCATTCCAGTTCCTGGAGTTCACAGTCTTCCTCTGCAGGATATATTCTTTTCTCTCCTTTTCTCCTTCACCCCACCTCACCTCCCCGCAAATCTCTCCATTTCTTTCAAGTCTTGGATTATATATCATTCTTTTGGATCCTTCTTGAACTTCCCTTTTTGCCATCTTTCTGAAATTGCTCACTTTTTCAATATGTGTTCATATATCTAACGAACTTTTGCTCATTACACTTTGTCTGCCTTACAGACTGGGTGAGCTCTTCAAGGATAGAGTGACCATGTTTCTGAATAGCCTCAGCACGCACCTCTTAGGGCACGTGTTAAAGGGGTCAACATACTGGGTGAGAGAAAGCTTTGTCAAGTCAGATTTGAACTGTCTCTCTCACTGAGCAGCTCTGTAAATTTGGACATTTTTTACCCTCTGTGAATCTTTGTTTCTTCATATGCAAAATCTAGATGATAATAAATATCTCACAGGATTCTTCGGTAGCTAAATCAGAAAATATTTTAAATGTCTAATAGAGACCAGTCTCTAGTAAACCTGTATTTATTTTTAACTTTTGTTGAATGAACACATAAAAATGAGTGAATGGGTAGGTGATTGTGTGAATGAATGCATTTGAGTGACTAGAACAAATGCTGTAAAGTGTAAACCTTTGTATAATGGATTCACCAAGAAAGACTTTCAATACAAGCAGCAGCTGTCTTGCTCTTTGAAGAGATGGTTAAGATGTCAGCAGACAGAGATGTAGCAGTCAAGGAACTGGGACCTGAAGCTTGGGAAGCAATGTGAGAAAAGGCTAAGACTGGAGAAAGCATCTTTCCTTTTGTTGAAAACATTATTCCCTGCTGTTCCTTTGTCCTTCTTCCCCTTTTTCTTCATCACGCTAAGGAATTCTCAGGATGGGCTGGCTGCCAACTCATTAGAGGTGCATCAGCATCTCATTAGGCAGGTGACAAGTTGGCCCTCACACAGTAAACTGTAGGCTCAGATTTTGAAAGTAAAATGAGGGTAATTATTAATAATAACATAAATTATTGTTCAAGGGAAATTTATGTTGTCTGTTATTCAATGAGCTGTTTTAGAGACAGCATATATCACAGTGATTTTTTCCTTGAAAAAATAAGTGAATGTTTATGCAGAGTCCACTTGAAAGGATTGGTCTAGACTCCTTATGTGCTTCCAGTACCTATCTCAGAATTTGAAACTGACATTATTAGATTATTATTAGAAAATAATAATCTAGCAGGTGGGATTTATGCGTCGTTGAGTTCATCTCTGTACTCTTCAGATGCAAACTGGACTTTGCCGACAGACTGAAGTCATTAAGCCAGTACGCTATGTTGCTACATGGCTTACCCATTTTTCTTTATTAGTCTTTTTTTTTTACTTGCTCATTACTTTGTATTAGTGGTCAGAGTTCATGTCTCTGCATTTTATTGTCACTGAGTAATGAAAAAAGAAATTAGTTTTGGAATTATACAAAAACTTGGATCCAAATTTCAGCCCTGCTCTTTACTAGCTGTTTGAACTTGGACAGGTTATATGGCCATTATAATTCTCTCTAAGATAGGGATAATGGTTCCTAACTTATAAGATTTCTGTGATGACTAGAAATTACATTTTTAAACTACCTATCCTAGTGCTATATATGTGCTAGGCTCTTGACAGAAACTAATCAAATGAAAAATTTACCTTACATACATTAGAATTTGTTGCACAATACATGCTAAAAACAATTAAAATTCATGATGATAGAGAAAATGGGAGGTTTTCTCTATTGTAAAAGCATTTCATTTATGTCATACAACATTGTTAAGAATTCAAATGGGGCAAAGGAGGGCAAAATGTGAAAAACAGGGACAACTGTAATAGAAGAACAATCAAAAAAAGAATTCAAATGAAAACTTGAAAAACCTGTAATACTGCTTTACCACCACAACACAAATATTATAACTTTGCATATAATCTAAGAATTTTTATCATTATTAGATTTTTGGATTACCTCTAATGGGAGCTATTATTAAAGCCATATAACATATATTTTTGTGCATATTTAAGGGGTTGGGAGGGGGAGGGGGGTACTATGTTTCTACGCTAAATTTCCTAAGCGAAATTAAGGGGACATACATATATTCCTTTAAGATTCTGAACTGTTTTTTTTTTTTAATGGATACACATCCTTTTAGAAACCAAAAACCTTCATTAGACATTATCCAAAGTACTGCTTATAAAGCAATTGGGGAGGATAGAACATGCAGAAAAATAAAAGATGGAAGGCCAGTTCAGTATTAGAATTGGATGGGCTAGAAAAAAGGGAGATATTTATAACCTACGATTTAGTTAAAATCTACATGCTGTTGACCCTTGGAGAAATTGGTTATTTATTCTTTAATTCAGTTAGATAATCTATTAGTCTTCCAACATGCCTGTTATGAGAAAAATGGTGACACGCAATCCTTGCCTTCTAGAAGCTTTTATTTCAGTGGAAGAGATAATTTTTTTTTAAAAAATTGTTGTACTTCGTTGAGAAGTGTTCCATTGCAGGTTAACTTTGCTATAGGAAGGCAGGCAACTTTACCTTGGAGCATGAGGATTAATTATGAGTGTATGCTGACATCACAAAAAAGAACCATTGAAAAATATCTTTTTTTTTTTTTGTTACTATCGCCCAACTCTGGGAAGTGTAAATGCCCAGCTCTGAGAGTAGTACTGCATGCCCTGTACACAATTCCTAAAGGTTAAAATAAAGTATCTTATTTTAGGTTATAAATGTGCTAGAACTTTTTTACTTACAATTCTGCTTCATGTTCATAGTATCTAGCAAATAGGCCTCAATCCCTTCTTAAAGATTCCATAATTAAATTTAATATTGACCACTAAATAGGTAATGGGAATCATGATTCAGTTTAGGATATCTCATCTATCTATGCTAAATATTTTAACACAGATAATATAGAATTAATTTTATTGAAAACAATGTATGAAAAATATCAATTCTTTCCTTTAATTCTGAGCCATGTTTCTTATTCATCTTAGCAGGTAATGTTCCTTGTTACCTTTTCTGCTGAAGCCTATCACTTGATTTTTTCCCCTCATGTAGGAGGATTTGTAAGCCTCAGCCACGCGTAGTGAGATCATGTTGTCATCAGACTTAACCTGGTAGGAGTTAGGGATTAGATGAGACTCTGAGAAGTTTAAAAAGAACCTCACTGAGTAAAGCCAATTTTATCCAGAACGATTCAAGTTCACAGATTTTAATTAACAGTTTGAAATTTGTAATGTTACTTGAATTTCAGATGGGTGAGAATTTAACACTATATTAAAGGAGCCCAGGCAAAAGGACACGAGTTGCGTCATAGAGACTTATTAAATGTGATGGAAATTCAACAGATGAAGGCCGGCAAACAGGTGCAAGAGCTGAGTTAATTTTTAAACCCTACCACTCAGGGGGAATTGCAATGCATCACGTTGACAGCCACAGCACGTTGCTAATTTCATTCACAAGCTTAAAAATCTCAATACATTTGAACATGTGAATGTATTAAATTTTAAAAAGTGTAAGTAACATAAGGGTGTCCCAGAACTAAAAATGATAATTTCTCTGGGACTTCAAGTCATTTGTCTAGCCAGAAGCATGGTGGTTTTTATGAATGAAATTTATCTTACCACTTCCACATACAAATTATGTTCTATTATTATATATAGTGCAGACTGTTACTAAGCAAGGTTTTCTCTTACTTTTAATATGAAATCCTTCGTGAGTCAGAAGAATAGTGAGTACTCACCAATATGGTTTCCACTTCTGCCGTCCTGCACAAAGCAGGTTCTCAGTCCATGCTCCTGACAGTGCTAAGTGGTAAAGATAGTCCTGGAGTCAAGGAAAAATACAACAAAACATAACTTAATAAATGCAGAGGCTTTGGGGGTGGTATCACTAAAGGTCATATGTTGTACACTGACAACTCACTTAACATGATGCTTCCTCGGGGAGCTCACCCTCTTTGGACTCCCTGGTGTATTTGGTAGAACTTGATAGGAGCCCTAGAGTATCTCTACATAAAACTGTACATACACACAAAATCTTACAAAGATTTCAGGGAGTTCATGAATTTTTACATTCAGAACACTGTTTATGGTGCATCTTGATCTTTGTCTGGAACTAGAAGAGTATCTCTTATCTAGTGGATTTTCCCCTTTGCCACCTACAGTACACCAAGTCCTAGACCTGGGAGTGGGCATAAAGGAAAATAAAAGGTTGTTGGACCTTTTCTAGCCTGGTAGAGGTTCATAGACAGATAGTTATAATGGTAAATAGTTGGATGGAATATGTACAAAAAGGTCTTTGCAAAAGCTTCCTGGAGAAGGTGGCACCTTGGTGAGTATTAAGGATGAGTATATATAAATTATAAGTAGAGAGGAGCATTCTACACTGGGAATGAGAGCAAGAAGCACCTCTCTGTCATTGCTACAACTGTGTGTTTACAAGAAATGTGTAATCACAGATGTATGGAAAATCTTTCAGTCTTCTCTCAAGATTTCTCAAGAAGCTTTAAAGAAAAAATAAAAGGACTGGGTTTAATTTCCCAAGATTTTAGCCATCTGAGCCCCTTATTTCTAATTGTGCACAAGCTTGTCCCCTCATTTTGCTTAGTTGGAGAATATTAAACACTCATGTTTAGAACATAAAAACAACTATAAAGGGCCCCCTTCCTCGCAAGTGATTCAGAAAAAGCCCGGTATATACTGCATTGGATGAGCCTCAATTCTTAATCAAAAACATGGTAATCGGCCCTTGCCCAAAAGTCTTTTGATAATGGCACCAGTAGCAACTGTTTCTTTTTAAAATCCACTATCATGAAAACTGATGAAAAAGAGAGACAAACGCACAGTCTAATAACCTGAGCTAACAATACGTTATTTTCAGTAGAGTGAAAAGAACAAAAGCCAAAGGTATTCATTACCGTTCCCAGGGTAAGAGACCAGGGCAGTTGCCGCCTTCACCAGATGTGCAGTCTCTAGGCCTGACAATACACATCTCCCCAAGGGAAATGTGGAGAGAAAGCCAAACTCTTGCAACTTGATGCAAAGTGATTTGGGTTCCATTACAACATCTCTCAGTAAAAGGCTATTCAGGCTTAGAGTAAAGATTCCATGCTCATTTTCTCCCAGAAAATGAGATTGTTATATAAAACACCAGACATGGAATCAGAGCTTGTGGAAATCACTTTAAACCATGTGATTTCATCTTAACTTCCTTAAGTTCTAATCAGGAAAAAGGAGATGATATGGTTTGGTGAACATACCATTTTAAAATCGTGGCCTTGTTTGGGCACACTTAAGATGAGAAAACTCAAGAACATCCTTAGGAAACTGATAAATTACAAACTATTTAATAAAATAAGTTTGTTTGTTTGTTTGTTTCTTTGTTTGTTTTTAAATGAACTAATGCTGATCTGGACTCCCAAGGAGTGTTTCTTGCATGAACCAGCTGGAAATCTTATGCCTTTCTTCTTGGAAAGTTAAAGTCACTCTGTGTTACCACAAAAAAAAAAAAAAAAAAAAAAAAAGGCGGGGTAGACTTCAGGTTAAAAAGAGCTGAGTTTCTATTTGAGTCTTTTCTTGTGAATTTGGGAAAAGACACTTAACCCCTCAGTTTTTTCACCTTTAAACAGAAATAAGGATAGTTACTTCTTACCTCTCAGAATTACTATAGGGATTTAATGACATAATTAAGATATGTGGAAAGTGATTATCACAAAACCTGCTTTCAGTATTTTCCCATGTGTGTAAACCAGAAAACAAAATCTATGGATTAGATAGTTGTTATTAAAAATTATTAAAAGTTTCTTTTGCAGAAAGTTTAGAAATGCTAGGTAGACAAAGTTAAACAGTTATCTTCAGAGCTTAACCACGCTAATGGGCACTGTGCATCGCCAGAGATCGGTGTAGCATGCTGCATTCCTTAAACTTACCTGAAGACGGACACATCGGGGTTTGGTTGGGAATGGAAGGGGCTATATATAGTTCACAGGGTCACTGTTTCCCAGAACAGTTGTTTGGAAAATGTCTATCTGGGAATGAAAGTTTCTCTCTTTCTTTTTTTTTTAGCTTTCTTAACAGTATGTAAAATCCTTTATAGCTCTTTCCTTGGTTTTTACATATCATTCTCAGCACTGGGTTTGGATTTCTTGAGGGCAAGAACTACATCTTCATAAACGTTTTAATCCCATTTTAGTTCATGGTGTGTAATAAATACTGGCTACATGAATGAATTATGTATGTAATTACATGCAGGATGTAATTACTGAATTTTACCCAACATTGTTGGTGTCAATTTTTATTTGTATAATTTGTAGTAGCCTCAGATTCTGTTTATTTGGTAAGTGGACTAAAAATACTGGGTATTTGGAGCTCTGAAAACAAAGAGCATGATTTAAAATGACTCACGAATATATTTTATCCTTGTGGAGTTATGCTTATGAAAGAAAAACTCAGGACGGTGCTTCTCTGAGAACTAGAACAAAGGAACAAGAAAAGAATCAAGAAAAAATTGTCCTTAAAATGCCAGAATACAAGTTGGATACTTAGGTAGCAACAGAAATCTAGAGGTTTATATGGAAAGTAATTTCCTGGCCAGGTTAATGCAATCTGGAAGACTTAGGTTGATGAAGTTATGGATTTTACAATTCTTTTTTTTATCCTCAACTGAGGACATTTTTTTCATTACTTTTTAGAGAGGAAGGAAGGAAGGAAGGAAGGGAGGGAGGGAGGGAGGGAGGGAGGGAGAGAGAGAAGCATCATTGGGTTGCTTCTCATTCCTGCTGAGATTAGGAATTGAACTCACAACCGAGGGATATACCCTGACTGGGAATGGAACCTGCAACCTTTTGGTTATGGGATGGTGCTCCAACCAGCTGACCCACACAAGTCAGGGCAGTTCTTACAGTTCTTACAGTTCTTACCATCAGTTAAAAAATCATCATGGACACCTAAAAAACCTCATTCCAGTGCCATTCTAAATCTTTATACTTTTAAGGCCTTAATACTACTTTATAAACTTAAATCGCACCATTAATTTGTACATAAGGAACATTTTATACTTCATTTTTAATGCTGAGATATTTTAGTCTGATACCTGCATTCAATAAGCATTAAATAATCAGGTGCTTTAGGGGTTTTCAAGGGCCCACTGTTCCACCTACTCTATTAGTCCAGTGTGAAATTAGAACTAGTTTGGCCTTAACCTTCAAATTAACATATTAAATCCCCTCATCACCTACCATTTTACAACTGAGAATAGGAAGTAAATAAATGTGTGAATGACATTCTTAAAGTGACTACTTTGTGCCAAGTATATGCTAGGTGCTCCTTTATTTGATCATTTTCTTTATTTGATCTTCAGAGTAATTCTGTAAGGAGAGTTGACTCATCTTCCAGTGAGGAAACAAACTCAGATGTGTTATTGCCCCACATTAAACAACCATTAAAAAAGTAAAAGATTTGATCAATAAACCTAGTTTCTTCTTTCGGAAGTTCTGCGCCATTTCTTTTACACGCTATTGTCTTAATATATAATTGTCATTTCGTATGCTTTTCCATAGGGATAATTAATGTCTTTGTGTGAACAGTACTTACAAATAGCCTGACCATGACTCAGATGAAGATAACTATTAAACTTTAATAAAGAACATGTAAAATACTAATGAAAATACTATGTTCCCTGGTGGTTTTTATATTACATTAGTTTAAGTTTTATCCAAATGAGTTTAGAGAGTTACTGCAATTTCAATCAAAATATTTATAATTATGTTACTGTTTTTAACTTTAATTTGGAATAATAAATGTATAAGATACCTAAGAAAAGTTAAAAAAGAAAGATAATGGTGGGAGAGAGACTTACCCCATCAAATGTACTAAAAAAAAAAAAAAAGAAAAGAAAAAAAATCATCTGACCCTGGCTGGTTTGCCAGTCTGCAAACCAAAGATCGCTGGTTCTATTCCCAGTCAGGGCATATGCCTGGGTTGTGGGCCAGGTCCCTGGTGAGGGGCATATGAGAGGCAAGCACACCTTGATATATCTCTCTCTCTCTTTCTCCCTCCCTCTCTCTCTAAAAATAAATAAATAAAATATTTATTTTAAAAAGAAAGAAAAAATTATCTGATATTGGCTGAAAAATAGAGAAATACATCAGTGAAACACAGCTGAGAATCTAGAAGCAGATCTGTTTGCATTTAAAAATGTAGCATATGATCAAAGTGATACTTCAAATGAGTAGGGAAAGAACGTAATGTTTAATAAATAGGATGGTTGGCAATATAGTTTTTTAAAAATGAAGTTAGATTTCTACCTCATACCTCACTAAAAATAAACTTGCCATGAATTTAAATGTAAGAAATAAAACCAGAAGTATACTAGCAAAACATAGATTTGATTATCTGTAGTCTTGAGTGGGGAAAGCCTTTCTAAATTTGATAAAATCTAAAAAACTTGAAAAAAGTCTATATAGAAATTTTAAATTCTGTATGGCAGAAAAACTCTACAAAGTGAAAAGAGTCACAATCCAGGAAAGTATTTGCATCAACGTATGAGAGATACCAGGTTACTCTCTTTATTTTGTATGCGTGCTTCCAAATCAATAAAGAAAAGGTGACATCACATTAAGAATATGGACAGAGGGTTTGTTCAAGCAATTCATAGTTGAAATCAGGTGGCCATTAGTTTTGAAAAAATGCCTAATCCTGCTAATTGCCAAAGAAACAGAAATTAAAATAACTGTAAGCTATCATTTGCTTCCTAGTAGACAGGCTATTGAAGGTAAAAAAATTGATAGTTTCTAGTACTAGTGAGGATGTGAGGAGATGGACTCATATGATGTTGATGGCATAAGCTGGGATAATCTATTTAGAAAGTAAATTTAGAAATACTGATCTAAATTTAAATGGGCATAAATAGCCTTTGGCTTAACAATTCTTATCCTACTCTCACAAATTCACATACAATTACTAATATTTTTCACAGATTGTGACTGTTTTTTTACTTTGTTGAGTTTTTTGGCCACGCAGAAATTTAAAATGTGCAGTTCACGTGTTTACTGCAGTGTTTTTTGTGATAGCAAATATATATATAAACGTAGAAATATATATATATTTCTCCTAAGTATCCCCACTGTGTTAGCAGTATGAGCTCCACCAGAGTAGAGACTGCTTCTGTCTTAATTACTGTTGTATTCCCAGGTACTGTGCTTGGCACTACAAGCATTTGTTAAATGAACAAACAATGAATCATAATGCATCTGTATTAACTGAAATTATTTTTTATTTTTTAAATAAGTCAACTAATTTTTTACTTTATTTTATATTTTTTTCCATTTTTTTTATTGTTGTTCAAGTACAGTTGTCTCCATTTCCCCACCACCACTCCCCCCACTGCCAGCCATCCCCATTTCCCACCCTCGATCCTACCCCTTTTGGCTTTGTCCATGTGTCCTGAAATTATTTTTTATAGTAAGCTAAGTAAACAAAGCAAGTTGCAGATCACTATCATGCAAATCATGCTCCTCTTATTTTATATATATAATATACCCACACATATGTACACTTACATACAAAGTGTCATGTATGTCTATCAAGAAAAAAATATTTAAAAGTATACCTCCCAGTTGTCACTTGGCATGGAACTGAAGGAGTAATGAAATTAATGTTTTACTTCATATACACTGGTAATATATCTTCTTGCTTTTTAAAACAATAATATAACTTTAAGGTACAAATGTAAGCATTTTTTTAATGCGCCAACTCTTCTTAAAGCAAAGAATTTGCAGCAGTTAACAAATTCTCTATTTTCCTTGAATATATATTCTAGTGGAGAAAGACAGATAGTAAATAAATAAGTGTATGTCCTTGATAAGGTATGATGGAAAAAAGAAAACAGTGTTCAGGGGACTCTTATTTCAGGGTGCTATTTTCATACTCAGGGACTTCGTTTCTAATTCCACAATGTTGAAAAGAGACCGAATGAAGCAGGGAGTAAGCCATCCCAGTATGTGAAGGCAGGTCCTCCAGGTACAGATCAAAGGACCTAAATAGTACCATGCCCTGTTTCTCTCAGGAAGACAGAGCTCAAGGCTAGGAGACATGGTCAGACAAATGGGGCAGTAGTAACCAGAGGTGGCATATGACATGGGGACCTTTGGCCAAGGTAAGGACTTCAGGTTCTATTCCAGGTGTTAGAATGCACTACAGGTGTTAAGCAGTGGAATGGCATGACCTGCCTTTTTTCTGAAGCATGTCAGTCTGGTGACAGTGTAGAAAAGATGGCGATGACATGAACTGCAGGGAGAGCTGTGCAGGTGGTGAGAGACGGTGGGGCTGTGGACACAAGCCAGCCACAGAGCTGTCAGACTTTGTGGGTATGAGAGGAAGAAAAGAGTAACTATGTGAAACTGTCAGGAACCTAAAACATGTCAACAGCAGCAAACCTGATCTGGAATGTGAGAGTGGAGTGTCTCTAATGAGGCAGAAGTGTTGTACACTTTTTGTGAACAGCGAGAGTCAATCTTTTGTGTCATTTAATAATCCCACCATTGCTGCAAGAGAAGTACCACATAAGGTCCCACAATTGCACTGAAGTTAGAACTTACCCCATAGTAGACTGAATGTGCTTTTACCATTAAATGTACTTTTTTGTAAAGTGTACTTAACTTGGTTTTAATATACATTTACTTTTAAATGTACTTTTTTAAAAAGTGTACTTAATGTGAAAACATCTTGCTATTAAATGTATATTAGCTTTTAATTTCCTTTTGACATAAGTTTTACTGACATAATTTTGCTATTTTTAAAGTAGTAGGAGCAAAACAGTTCTATTATTTTGAAGAACCAAGAAAAATTTTAGTTTAGGGTTTTATAGGCATTCAGTGAAATAAAGTTTACATAAAATCTCAACAATATTGTGCATTAGTCTTGGGGGGAAATGCACTGAAATCATTGAAGGTATTTTTTTCATAGGGAAATAATATTTTATTCTGGTAATTATTTGGTATCCTCACTGCAGATCTTGATGAAGTTTTTTAAACATAACTTTCCAAATTTTACCATTACATTCTTATCTTATTTTATTCTTTAAAAGAAATATGCAAAAATAAACTTCACCTAGCACATTTGCTCATTTCAGATAATAAGGACTTGTAAGCTTGTATTTCCTGTGGTTAAAATTATTTGCTTGTCAGAGATTTATTCCTTAAGGAAATTCCCAATCAGTATCATTAAATACATGCAAAACAGCTATATTGAGACAGTGAAATTACTAACAAATTTGGGAGTTCAATTGCTCCATTAAAATTATCATTTTGTACCCACAATCACATTTGGCCAAAAAGTAGGACATAGGATGGGGCCTATTTTATGACATTAATTTTACATTTTCTTCATAATGTTTTCTAGGATTAAAAATGCTATATTCTTCATTTAGTCACTCATTGATGTGACTAAATATTATATTTTTCATATTTCCTTCCCATGATATGAATGAAACTCTTTATAGTGATGGCTCTGGATTGTTGCTCATTTATGCACTTAGTTTTTTTCATTCATCATCTGTTCATTATCTTTTCAATGGTCATTTACTGAGTATTTACTGTAGTAGTTTTTAATCTTGGCTGCAAGTCAAAATCCCCGGTGAAGCTTTTTAAAAGTAGTGATTCCTGTGTAATAAACCCCTGAAACTAATTCAGGGGTCTGGACTGGGGCCTGGCATCTCTGTCTTTGGTAAAGCTCCACAGGTAACCCTATTGTGCAGTCAGGGTTAAGAATCGTAAGCTTCTCTCTTAAGTGCAAAGAATATAGGATTGAACACAAAGTAGTTCCTGTTCACGAGGAGATCGCAGTCCAGTGAGTGAGACAGACAGGTAATTACAGTAAAGTGTGATAAGTGCTGCCCAGCGGTAAGCACACCTCTGCCCGCTTAGAAGCAGGGTACATTGGTCCGGTGTTAACTAAGTCCACTGACGGGCTATAAAACACAAAAAGATTTTCTCTCTGTACCAAGCCAAATGGCCTAAATTGTGATTGTGTCCATATTTTCTGTCTAGCTCTATGCCTTAATCATATGAATTAACCATACAAGGTTCTGTGATTAAACTCAGGAAATTGAAAAGCAGAGACCAGTTTCTATTTTTGATAACAGGATATGGGAGATGAGGAGGAGGTGAGGAAGGATTGCCAGGGCCAGGGCCAGGTCTCGTTGATCTTTTTCTTCCAAGGGCCTGATTCAGAGTCCAGCACATTGGATCTGGTACTGATTTTTAATCTTTGTATTTTTCCTGATTACTTTTGTAGGCAGATACCCCTGCTACTCTGTGTATACCTCAGAACTCTGCCCCTTGCTCTGACCAGTGACTTTCACAAGGAAACCCACTTTCTACCTGAGAACAACAGGACTTTTGCTGATTATCTTTAAACTTTCTAATTTAAACAAAGAATCTTAATTAATCCTTAACAGTAGGATTGTCTTTTTCTTTTTCTTTTTTCTTTTCTTCTCTTTTTTTTTTTGTTTTGAGTGTTTGTACTAATGCCAGTTGATATTTTGCTTTTATTACTTTAATTTCCAATACCATATGCTGTTTTATATTCTTTGGTTTCTTTTCTTTTTTTTTTTTACTTTATTTACACAATGTGCATGGTCAACCTTTTTTATTATAATTACAAACATAAAAGTGTCAGTATAGAGGAAGGGTAGTCCTGGAAATTAAACCTATCTAAAATAAGGGAAGGTATGTGCCTTTGATCCTCAGAGCAGCATGAAAAGATCCACAAAAACATGGCCCATTGCAGTCATTTTTCATCTCCTGGTCCCTAAAGATGGGGTTTGAGGAAGTTGACAGGATCCAGCCCTTAAAAATTCTTTTCAGGAAACTCAGTGGACATAGTCCAGATTAGAATTCCCTAAACCAAATTAAGAAAGACCTAGAAGAAAAGATTCATGGATTGGAGTTATTCTAATATCTTTGGGACCATCCAGTCCTAAATATAAATGAAGTATATTCATTTATATTTAGTAAATATATTAACTGAATCATATTAGTAAAGTCTCACTTTACGTGAATACTTTGAAATAAAAACAGATTCCCTCTGTTAAAAGGCAGGAATCTCACAGTTTCACAGCTAGCTGGCTGAGGGAATTACAAAGTATAATTCTGCCACAGGAAGGTCCCATCTTAGGTGGTAAACAGAAATGCTTACTGTACTTTGTCATGTCAAGTGATCTGATGTTATTGTTTATATTAGAACTTCTACAGTTATTTCAGAGATTTTGTTGTTTGAACATTTCCTGTTTTATTAGTTTTAAAATATATATTCAATCACAGTATCAAACAAGTATTTATTTATTGAACTTCCTCCCTTTCTTTTATTTTGTCAATTTAGTTAACACATACCCAGGCATAGCTAATTCAGAGCTGTGTTAAAAAACACATAACTCAAATATATATCTTTGAAATGTGATAAAATGCTAGGGAAGCTAAGCAATTACCATGTTGAGCTATGCTTTTCATTATTTTTAATACTAGAGATAATGTTTAAAAAAGATTTTTAAAAGAATTAAATTAAAAATAACTTACAGTGTTTGTTGATCCTTGTGCTTCATGAATGTTTACCTCCTATTTCAGTTTAACCAGGTACATTAAAATATATTCTGTATTTTTCCTTTGAGAAAATTTGTATTGAGTTACGCAAGGTGTGAATCATACCAGGTCTTCAGGAATGCAGCCTTCCTCCGGTGTCCTCTAAATTCAAGCTCTAGAATATGAGAGAGTTGTATGTTTGTTCACATCCTTAGAATGTTTTCAAACACATGCCTCAGTGACCAAAACTCTTTTTCTGGAAAATGGAGAAATTTAATAGCAAATGGCAAGAAGTTGACTTCCCTCTTTAGCTTTGACTTTGACATTTTATTTCTGAAAGACCTAGTTGTTGGAAGATGAATTCCCTAATGTCTAACATTTTCTAGCCTTTCAGCAAAGTACTTATGTAGAGGAGTGAACCCACAAAACTGATTTGTCTACCTTTAGGCACCCGTTTCTCAGCTCCCAGGTACATCATTTCTTCCCTTCTCTGATCCAGTTCCCTGGGAAGATGTGTTAATGTGCTTTACTGCTAGATTTTCCACAGATTACTAAAATGGGAACTAAGGTACCAGCTTTGCATAATTTTCTTTGCTGTAAGAAGCATACCACAGAGAATCAAGTGCCAGGGTTGCAGCCATGCCTTCAGATCTTCATTCACAGGAAATCTGGACTGGAAAGATTTCTTTGTGGGGTAGTATTCTCCAGGAACAGGTTCCTAAATCAAACAAAAATTCCTCTATAAATTCATTGGACATTATACTTTGATAACATATTTTTATGCCAATGGGATAAGCCTAAGAAAAATTATATTTATTGAGTTATTTAAAAATCTACATTTTCTCTTTATCTTGAAAACTAGATGGGGCATGACTATTTTTGATCTGCATGTCTCAAGATATCATAGAAATAGTATCAGGAATGTTTACTTTGTAATTTGCTTCTTTTACATATTATAGATGCAAATCCATTATCAGATATGTGGCTTGCAAGTTTTTCCCCATTTCTTTGGGTTGTCCTTTCACTTTCTGGATGGTGTCCTTTGAAGGACAATAGTTTTTATTTTTGATGAAGTCTAATTTATTTTTCTTTGTTGCTTGTGATTTCGGTGTTTTTTTTTTCTAAGGACCTTTACCAACTTCTAAGTCATGAAGATTTATTTCTGTGCTTTCACCTAAGAGTGTTAAACTTGTTGCTCTCACATTTAGGACCTGGATCCATTTTGACTTAATTTTGTGTATTATTTAAGGGTCCAACTTTATTCTTTTTTATGTAACTATCTCATTGTCCCTGTACCATTCATTCAAAAGACTGTGCTTTCTCCACTGAATGAATGGTCTCTACACTTGTCAAAAATCAGTTGATCACAACTATATAGTTTTGTGTCTAGGCTATCAATTGATCTCTATGTCTTTTGTTGGGCCAGTATCAGACTATATCAATTAACTTTGCTTTGCAGTAAGTTATGAAATCTATAAGTGTGAGTCTTCCTGCTACAATATATATTTTTTCAGGATCATTTTGACTGTTCTGGGTGTCTTACAATTCCATGTGAATTTGAGAATCAGTTTACAAATTTGTACCAAACAGTCAGCTGGGATCTTACAGAGATTGCATTGAACCCTGGATGAATTTGGGTAATAAATATTTCTATCTTAAACAGATTCTTTCAAAACAATTTGTAGCTTCCATAGCCTAAGTTTTGTACTTCTTTTGTTAACTTTATTTCTAAATATTTAATCCTTTTTGAAGCTATCGTGAATGAAATTGTTTTCTTAATATTATATTTGGATTGTTTATGGTTAGTGTATAGAAACACAAGTGATTTTTGCATGTTAATTTTGCTTAATTCTTTGCAGAATTGATTTGTTAGTTCTAACAGTGTGTGTGTGTGATTTTTAGGTTTTTTTTTTAACATATAAGGTATATCCTCTGTAAACAGTGTTTTATTTCTTCCTTTCAAATCTGAATGCCTTTTCTTTCTTCTTCTTGTCTATTCACTCTGACTAAAGCCTCCAGTACTATGCTGAATAGAAATGGTAAAAGCAGACATCCTTATGCTATCTATTCATGATCTTTCAGAAAAAGCTTTCAGTTTCATTCATCATTATGATGTTAGCTGTGGACAGTCATATATGTATGTTCCTTTTTTATGATGGGATCTTTTTCTTCTATTCCTAGCTCATTGAGTGTTTTTATCATGAAAGGATGTTGTATTTTTTCAAGTGTGTTTTCTGAATCAGTTGTATGATTTTGTGTGCATTTTTCCTTTATTCAGTTAAGGTCAGGTATTACATAGATCAATTTTCATGAATTAAACCATCTTTGCATTCCGGGAATAAATCTCACTTGGTTGGAATGTATAATTCTTTTTAATATGCTGCTGAATTTAGTTTGCTAGTATATTGTTGAAGGTTGTTATGTCTATATTCGTAAGAAACTGGTCTATAGTTTTCTTACGATGTCTTTGATTTTAATTTCAGGGTAATACTGGCTTCATAGAATAATTTGGGGAGTGTTTTTTTCATCTTCAGTTTTTTGGAAGAGTTTGTATTGTTATTAATTTTTTGGTGTTTGACAGAATTCAGCAGTGAAGCCATCTGGGCCTAGATTTCTCTTTGTGAGTTGCTTTGATTACTGATTCAATGTCTATTCATATTTCTATTTCTTCTTGAGTGTGTTTCAGTAGTTTGTATCTTTCTAAGGTTTAGCAGTCCTAGTAGATGTGTAGAATTTCATTGTGGTTTAATTTCCATTTCTATGACTAATAATTATTTTGAACATCTTTACATATGTTTATTGACTATTTAATATCTTTTGAAATACGTCTTCAAATTTTTGCCCTTTTTTAAACAAGCAATTTAACTTACAAGCAAGCAAGTTATAAGATTTCCTATATATTCTAAATAAGAGAGTTTTGTCATATATGTTTTATGGCTTCAGTGTTTACCCTTAGATTCATGATCTATTTAGAATTAATTTTTGTTTATAGTATGCAGTGTGGGTTGAAGGTCATATTCTTATAGATATTCACTTTTATTGAAAATCTGTTCTATCTCCATTGAATTAACTTGACAATTTGGTAACAATCCAATTTCCTATATAAATGTAGATTTTTTTCTGAGCTGAGTAAATTTTTTTGAACTATGTTATTTGGTACATATACATTTGCTTTGTATCTTCCTACTCTCTTGGCCATCTTCTCAATAAGAAATGTTCCTCTTTGGGTCTAGTAATTTTCTTAAATTTTTGTCTAGTATTAATATAATCTCCCCAGGATTTTTATGTTTACCGTCTATATGGTATATCTTTTCACAGTCTTTACTTATTTTTACTTTTATTGTGTCTTTATATTTAAAGTGCATTTCTGTAGACAATATATAGTTAGGTCTTGCTTTCTTTCAGCTGGATAATCAATGCATTTTTATTGGATTATTTAATACATTTATATTTTATGTAAATACTTATATTTGGAATTATTGTCTGCCATTTTACTTTTTGTCTTCCCTTTGTCTCATTTTTGTTCTCCTGTTCTTCTCTTTGCCTCCTGTTGTGTTAAACTATTGTTTTGTGGATTATTTTTGTTCCCTGTTAGCTTATTCTCTTTCTTTGCATTATTTTAATTGAGTGCTCTAGCAACCACAATGCAACTTTGATTTTAAGTAAAATATAGAAACCTTGCAATAATGTAGTTTCACTTACCCACTCTCATTCTTTGTGCTATCATATAGATTACTTATTTATATATACATCTTAATATATCTGTATCATAAACCCAAAATATGGTGTTATAATTTTACTTAAGAGTTCTGTCTTTTCATTGAAATTGAGATCAGGCTGACAGTGACCAGAGGGGAGAGGGGGAGGGGATAATGGGGGAAAAGGATGAAGGGTTTACAGGAACAGTTATAAAGGACACATGGACAATAAGAAGGGGGGGTGGAAACAGGGGAGGGAGGTGGGGAGGGCTGGGGTGGTGGAGAGGGGTGGGGGGGAAGGCAGAAAACTGTACTTGAACAACAATAAAAATGTTAATAAAAAAAGAGTTCTGTCTCTTAAAGAAATTAAGGGAATATATATGTGTGTGTATATATATAAGAATATGTATATATACACAGTACATAAGGGAAGAATATGTGTGTGTATATCTATATACACACATACACACATGTGTACATATACACACACACACACTCTTCCTGTATATACAAGTTATCCCTTGATTTTATTTTATTTCAGCCTGAAGTATTTCTTTTGCATTTCTTGAATGAAGACCTGTTAGCAATGAATTCTCTCATTTTTAATTTATTTGAAAATGTCTGAACCTTTAACTTTGAAGAATAATTTCAGAATAGCCTTTTATTGGAAGGCAGATTTTTCCTCAACAATTTAAATGTCATTCCAGTATCTTATAGCCTCTATTGTCCTAATGAGAAATTAGCTGTTAATATTTTTTGTTCTCCTTTATGTAATGTATTGTTTTTCTTTGTTGTAGTAAAGATTTTTCTCGTTATCTTTCACTTGTAGTAGTTCGATTACAATGTGCCTAGGTGGGCCTTTCTTTGTTTATTCCATTGGGGGGCGGTCAGTGAACTGCTTATAGTTGAGAGTGCTTTTTTCCTGCTCCTCTTTGACTCCAGTTTCTTTTATGAGTTTTGAAAAATGCTTCTAACACAGTGATTTTTAAGCCTTGTTAAAATACTTGGAAATAAAATGGGGGAGTCCTAATGAAATGCCACATTTTCAAGGGAAATTTAGTTCTTTGAATACATACACAAGCCAGTATATTTACAGTGGAAAATATTAACGTCACCTATTCTCTTTTCCTATTGTCACAAAATCTGTTTGTAGGTGCATTTCCTCCCTCTGCTATTTATGCACGAAAAGACTTGCTGCAAAGATCTACCCATATTGCTACCAAGACTTTCCAGGCATTCCGCATATTTGTGAACAACGAACTTAATGAACTTTATACAGGACTGAAGACAGCCCAGAAGTTCCTGAGACCTGGTGGTCGTCTTGTTGCCCTCTCCTTCCATTCACTAGAGGATCGCATTGTCAAACGATTCTTGCTTGGGATAAGCATGGCGGAAAGATTTAACCTAAGTGTAAGGCAGAAGGTGACCCAAACATCACAACTGGGTTCAGGTCACGATAACAGGGAAGGAGTCTCTCTAGGAAGGGCTCCTTTAATGTGGGAGTTGATACACAAGAAGGTACTTACCCCAGAAGACCAGGATGTACAGGATAACCCCAGAGGGCGCTCAGCCAAACTTAGAGCAGCTGTCAAATTATGACAAAGTCATAATTGTCTGATCCTTCCAAGTCTCCCCTCATAGTTTCTCACAATGTTGTTATGTAAAATTCCTGAACAGCTTAACACAAGAAACTATAGGATAGTATATAGATATGTACTATATATCTGTGGAGACTGGGAATATTTAGCATTTTTTTCTCAAAAGGAAAATGTAGTAAATATGACACAGAAAGTTCATCTTAAGGAGAAGCAGCATCTCAAAACTAGATTAATGGGTTTACCTTAGCATTACACAGGAAAAATTCATCTTATTAATTATGATTAGAAATTCTAAATGGGTGAATCCAAGTGAATAAAATATTAGAATCACTATGGACAAAAGATACAATGTAAATACTTGTGTTTACCTTAGACTTACTTTACCTGCCTCTGTAATATTTAACTTTAGTTTCAAGCTAGTTTACCACTTTTACTTTATAGACTTTATTCAGATCTAACAATTCTTCAGTGAAATCAAAATTAGAAAATATTCTGAGGGACAATGTGACAAATTAGAAACAAATGAATGCACCTAGATTAATCCCCTGAATCCTTCCTGAAGAATTTTGTAAGTTTCTCTTTGCATAAAGTCATATTTATTAATGAGAAAGATTCTCAAAGGTAAGTTCCCATCCCAGTATCAGATTAAAAAATAAAAGATTTCACTCCCATATTCTACAGTGTTTCATCTATTTCATTCATTGTTTTTAGATCTGTATAATATGGGAATTTTTTGTTTAATGTTAATGAAACTGACTGCACCGGGTTGGATAGTGCCCTCCCAAAATCTAGTTCCTTCACAGAACCTCAGAACGTATCCGTATTTGGAAATAGGGCCATTGCAAATGTAAGTAGTTAAGGTGATGTGATAGTGAGCAGGGCAGGCCTTGGTCCAATGTGTCTAGTGTCCTTGTAAGAAGAGGAGAAGAACCCCACCTGAAGATGGCAGATGGAGACAGAGGCTGCGGTGCTCCATCTAGGAGCCAGGGGAAACCAAGGCTGCTGGCGACCCTCCGAGGTTAGGGGAGGACCGTGAGATAGATTCTCCGTCAGGGTCTTCAGGTGGAACTACTCTGCTGACACCGTGATTTCAGACTTCCAGCCTCACAGAAGAGAGAAAGAATAGATTTCTGTTATTTTAAGCACCTAGTTTGTGGTGATGTGTTAGAGCAGCCTTGAGAATTTAAACTCTGACAGAAAAAAATCTTGAATAATGTGCATGAAAAGAATGCTTCTTCAATAAACACAAAATTGCTTTCAAACTGTTGTGTGTAAAAATATATTAGTTGCTTTATATAATTAGGCTGTTTTACCACAACCATTCTTCCTTGCTTTTTGTCTCTGTTGTAGGATGCATAAGAAAATATATGAATGAGGGTTTTTTGTGGGGGTGGGTGTTGAGGGGTGGAGAGAGGGATGAAGAATCAAACTCAGTTGCATGGAGCTCAACAGTTTTCACCCACCCCACCACCCCCTTCTCCTTTGGCAACTGTCAGCTTGTTCTCTGTACCTATGGGTCTGTTTCTCTTCTGTTTATTCCTTTGTTTTTGTTTTTTTAAATTTCACATGTAAGTAAAGTAAAATCATACAGTATTTGTCTTTCTCTTTTTGACTTATTTCACTTAGAAAAATACCCTCTAGGTCCATCCATTTTGTTGCAAATAGTGATTTTATTTCTTTTTGTTGTTAATATTCCATTGCATGTATGTACATCTTTTTTATGCATTCACTTATCAATGGGTACCTAAGTTGCTTCCATATCTCTACTATTGTAAATAATGCTGCAGTAATTTAGGGGTATGTACATCTTTTTGAATTAATGTTTTTGTTTTCTTCAGATAACTACTCAGAAATAGTATTGCTGGGTCATATAGCAGCTGTATTTTTAAATTTTTGAGGCATCTCCATACTGTTTTCCATAGTGGCTGCAACAGTTTACAATCCCAACAGTGCATGAGAGTTCCCATTTCTTCACATCCTCTTCAGCACTTATTTGGTGATTTTTTTATGATAGCCTGATAGGAGTGAAGTGATATTCACTGTGGTTTTAATTTGCATTTCCCTGATGATTTGTGATGTTGAGCATCTTTTCACATATCTGTTGGCTATCTGTATTTCTTCTGTGGAAACTGTCTATTCAGGTCCTCTGCCCATTTTTTAACATGAATGAATTTTAAATGGTTAACTCTGGAGAATGCATTTGGGAAATTTAAACAATACATACAGAAAATAAAAACTGATTATAAATATTACTATGCATGACTTTTATAATAAAATATAAAGAAGATAAAACAAGTGTTTTATATTTCTGAATCTCTGTATCAGCTGCCTTCTGTCAGTCATTTTAGTATAGCATCAATGTCATTGTGTAGCGTATCAATTCTTAACAGGTTTTAGTTCATTGCTTATCAAGAAATGAAATTTAATAACTATACACATTTTTAGTTAATATTCACATTTTGTATATTTATTTTGCTTTGAAATTGTAAATGATACTATATAATCTATTTGGAGTTTCTAGGGTTTTCTTTTTGAGACACTAATATCTACCTGTTTCATGTAATATAGGATCTATGATTTGTGCTTAAACTTATGTATGTTGAAATATTTATGTCACAACCAATAGTTTATAAGAGAATACAGTATGCCTAACTAGGTTTTTGAAGTTAATGATGAATCATACTGCAGGCTTTTTAAAAATAATTTTAATTGCACTTGAAATTACTCATCCAAAAATTATGCAACAGTTTTAATGTGAAACTTAAAATATATAAAAGATACAAAATTTATATTAACACTTTCATTTGATTAAAATATATATTTATATATTAATTCAATAAGCATGTATTAAAGGCTGACCATTTAGGAGAAATCAAAAACATTATTTTGCTCTCCTTTCTATGCTCCTCCCTTTCCCTGTTTCTCTTCACATTGGTATGTGGATTTCTTATGCCAACTGTATTGACCTTAATTTATGCTTCAAATTTACTATGGGCAAAGAAATATTAGGCAATATTAGCATATACTCTTGCAAACTAAGTCCTACACATTAGAATCTTTGTAATAGATGAGAAGAACTAAAAATTGCTGCTGGTTAGAATTCTGTAATATTTATTTTAATGTAACTACTTTTCTACTGAGTTTTTGTGATAGCGGTAGTATTCTAATTGATCTTTTTGTGTAAGCAACATTCTCTAATAGAAGTGCATAAGCATTAAAAAGTAAAGGGAATTTGTTATGTGCTGGATAAATATAAATTTAATGATAGAAATCCTCATATATTTTTCTCAGAACCATAATGCCATATGTTCCATGTTGAATGAAGCATAGTTTTTAAAAATCAGCATCATATTTTAAAAAGCCTGGATTGTATAATAAGTGTAACTATTTTTGTGTTATTTTTTTCAAATTTCATCTGTTTATAGCTACTATTTCCAACTGATGTTTGGTAACACAGAACATGATCTGCAGGGATACTAAGAGAAATTTTAAATATAAATTTTATTGTGCCTATTATTTAGGTTTTAAAATGTTTTACAGACTTTTTGGCCACCTCATTCTTTTCTCACATAATCTATCAAAATTGTTAGACAGCAAAGTAAAGAAATGAAATTTAATGTTCTGATATGCAAAGTGGAAAGTTGCCTCTTTGGTGATGTCACATCTCCTTAGGCAATACTCTATCTCCAATACTGAAAACATTTTCTACCATTAGCATACAAGATCTCTCCAGAAAGTATCCAGCTATGTAATATGCAAAGTAGAGACATTTATTGAAGAAGATACAAGAAACATTGTACATAGGACAATGACACCTCAATCCCCTTCAAAGTAGGCACCTTGGGACCTCACAAAATTCTACCAGTTGCCATCAGCTGCCCCATCATATTTCCCTGACTCACTAAGGGTCTGAAATCTCTTCCCTTTCAAAGGTGATCATTAGTTTTAGGAAAAACCAGAAGTCACAAGGCACCAAATCTGGCCTGTAGCAGGTCTGAGTTACCTAGGTTATTTGATGTGTGGCCACAAAACTGCATGAGACACGTGATACGTGAGCAGGCATGTTGTTGTGATGAAGCTGCCAATCACCAGTTGCCCAAAGCCGTGGCCTTCTGAATTATCCAAATAGTTTCCATGGAGGAAGCTACTGTGGAAATAGTTTGAACAAGCTTAACACAAAATTTGATACAGATCTGTTGTTCTACATGCTCAGTCATTTTGAGTGTGACAGCCACACAGTGCACGTGCTCACTCAATGGCATTTACCACTCCCACAGACTGGTACAGTAAAGTCATCATTATTCATGCATGTCCATTCCAGTCCACTCTCCTTGGCTGCCAGGTTACATCAATGTTGCACAAACTGTTCTCATTACGTTAATAACGGTTTGACTTTTTCTGAACAGACCTTCATATGTATACATATATATAATTACATGATAGCCTTAATATATAGTAGGGTGTAAAATATTGATGTGCTACCCTATTAAATTATACCTTATTAAATATATTACTGCCCAGACCCTAAAATACAAAACTGAAATCAAGAGAACATGCCTGTTTCTAATTCTTGAGTAATAGTTTCTGTTCGTTGAACTACATCTATGCTTTGTTCAGTAATACTTGTCTGTCTTGCATTGGGTGAGGATTTGTATTGCTAACCAAGCATAGTATGAGTCCTCATTTTGTCACAGGAAAAGGATAATTATTCAATGCTTATAGGTGTATAGGAATGTAAATAACACCAGTGGCTTTGGAATCAGAAAAAAATGAGTTTGGATTCCAGGTCTGCATATGGTAATTGACTATATGAAATTTAATCTCCTGAATTTTTGTTTATTTCACTTTAAAATGAGGACAGTATTGGTGTTTTTTTTCCTCATCAGATATAAAATCAATAAAAAGTTCTTGATAAATATTTAACTGAATGTTACAATTACCAATGTAACTCACATTTCTGGATATTGTGATTAAAAACATGTATGCTTTATTTTTGATACTTTAAAATGAAGCCTCTGCATCACTAGCAGCAATTGATTGAGTTATAGTTGGTTTTATTATTTTGGATTTTATTCCTATTTATTATTTATTTCACTCCCCCAGTGTTTGTTCCGTATTGACAAGGCATAAAAACAGTCATTGCCCTTGTGGGGTTTACATTTGCAAGAAAACAAAGAGAAAGAAGAAGCAGTTCCTGAAATTATTTGACATTTATTTAGGGGGGAGGAGGCATTTGCCCTCATACACTTCCATATCAATAGGTGGCCAGCCTACATTGTCCTTACAGTGAGATTCTCCAAAATACATTATAAGGCGGAAAAGGAACTGAGTACTTTGTGAGGTATGAGAGGGAAGATTGCTATAGGAGTATTAAAAAGTTTTTTACTTCTGCACTCTAAAGCCAAGAGAGACTAAAGGATCAGTAAAATGTACATACTGCAGGTGTTAGAGGGACAGTTACTAGTGAAAGGTAAGTGGTCTGTTCACCTGTGGAATTAGGTGGTGACCTGTTCTTTTACAGCACCACACAAATAGATAACTGGATCCACGTAATTCTACCCCCATACTGTCATGTTAGCACTTATAAATTTTGTCCCTATTTCTACTTATTTAAGCTTAGTTGATATGCAATATTAGTATATTAGTTTCAGGTGTGCAACATAGTGATTCAACTTTTATATACCTAGTAGTGTGATCACCACACTAAGTCTAGTAACTACCTGTCACCATGCAAATTTCTCATAATATTATTCAGTAAATTCTCCTTCATCTTCTTCACCCTTTTCCCCCCTTGCCTTTCTTCTGGCAACCATCAGTTTGACCTATTTCTATGAGTCTGTTTTTCTTGTCTTTTGTTTTTCTTACATTACACATATAAATGAAATTATAAAATATTTGTATTTCTCTGACTTATTTTGCTTAGCAGAATACCCTCTAGGTCCATTCATGTTGTCACAAATTATAAGATTTCAATTTTTGTTATTGCCAAGTAACAGCCATTGTGTGTGTGTATATGTGATATATATTTCACATTTTTATCCACTCATATTTATGGACACCTAAGTTGCTTGTACATCTTGGCTATTGTAAATAACTATTCAGTTGACATGGGGGTGCATATATTTTTTAAGTTAGTGTTTTTATTTTCCTTGGATAAATACTTGTGAATTGAATTGTGGGGTGTTATGGTAGACCTATTTTAGTTTCTTGAGGCACAGAGCCACTATTTTCCATAGTGGCTGCACCAATTTGTTGTCCTACTAACAGGGCACATCCTTTTCTCCACATCGTTTTCAGCACATTATTTGTTGACTATTTGCTAATAGTCATTCTGACTATTGTGAGGTGGTGTCTCATTGTGGTTTTGATTTACATTTTCCTGATCATTAGTGATGTTAAGCCTCTTTTCATATCTGTTGCCCATCTGTATGTCTTCTTAGAAAAATATCTAATCAGGTCCTCTGCCCATTTTTTTATTGGATAGTTTTTTTTTTTTGTTATAAATGTCTACATTTATCTCTATTTTGTACTCCTGTGTCTCAGCAGAAACCTTATCTTTTTTCCTTTCTCTCCAGGACCTGGTTCATTTAATTTCTACTTTCTTGGTTACTGCAACACTTGATAATGTTGATCTATACTTCTGTAAAAATCTTCTGTGACAGTCTTCAAAATCACTCCTTCTGTAGCTTTATCTCTTTTAAACTCTTGATTCCTTCACTAGATCTTCTTTCTCTCGTTAAGCCAGAACACTTCTCATGTGATTTGTTCAAGTGTAGATTGTCCTAGGGATGTGCATTTAGTGAAGGCAGTACTGCGAAATCACCCCGTGACCATCCATGGAGTAGATGAGAGATAAGTGAGTATCTTACTATGATAAAAACAGTGAAAAGAATGGAGATAGGAGTCTTGTTGGATGTTAAATTTGACATCAAATTAGGTAAAGACAATAATTTAGACTATTGCATTAGGAATAACCAGCAAACTTAGAGAAAACATTTTATAAAACATCTCTTTGAAAGCTAATCAGAGAGCTAGTAAAGCAGTGAAAAATATTTGGGAGAAGAAGAAACTGAAAGAGGTTAGTCCAGATTTGTAGCCGTCAGTTGTCAATTCCAGAAGTGGCAGCTGAGAAACTAGACAGAAGTGTTGACAGTGTTTGGGAGAATACAAGTGAACTCTTACCCAACCAGACCTTGAAGGAACCAAAAGGCAGTTTCAAATCATCTTAGTACCTGAAATTGGATTAAATTCATCTTGGATGTTAGAAGCTTTAACTGCATGGCAAAGCAATTTTAAATACTCTTTGGGGAAAAATAAAATTTGCACACAAGTCATTTCTGTAATTTTTCATATATCGTGTCTATCACTAAATCAGAAAATGTCCAGTTATGAAGAGATTAGGCATAATTTTTAAAGATGGAATAATACATATAAAATACCTATGGGGTATTTAGACAAATGCAGTAAATTTGTTTGAGGAAATAAAAACCCTGAAAACTATAAAGTAGAAAATAAGTTTTGGAACTGAGAAATGTAGCACCCAAACTTCAGAACTCAGTGGATTTATTCAAGAGCAGATTATACACAGCAAAAGATAAATAATGAACTAGAAGATATTTTAGAAGGAAATATCCTGAACAAAGTATAGAGAGACAAATATAGAAAACACAAAAACAGTATAAAAGACATAGGAATTACAATAAGTCTAATTCATGTGTAATTGGGATCCCAGTTGGAGAAAAGAAAAATAACGGAGTATAAGTTACATTTGCAGAGAGATGGCTGAGAATTTTCAAGAACTGATGAAAGACATTAAACTACAGATTCAAGAAGTCCCTGAATGTCCTGGGAACAGACCTTAAAACCTGCTGGAAACCAAAATCAAAGGTCAACAAGCCTCCTCAATGGACATGGATCACATATTCCTTGGGACAAGAGGAACCATTTGATTATGAAATTCAGCTAATAAAGATACTTAAAAAATAAATCTGTAAGGAAGAAGTTTGGTAAAAGAAATGTGATAACCTTGGAATCCATGTAAATACAGAGCTAAAAGTAAACCTGGGGAATTATGGCTATGTACAGTATACAAGCATGTCTTGAAAATGTAATGTTAACAGAATTCACCAAAATTACGAGATTAAGAAGTCAGGAGGTAGCAAAGTGTAAGTGCACAGATTTATTCTTAGAGCAGGGGACAATGGTGTTAGAATTTAAAACAGCGTTTCTCTGGACAAAGCCAAAGGAGGGTAGGGTCAAGGGTGGGAAGTGGGGATATCTGGGGTGGGGAGGAATGGGGGGATGGAGACAACTGTATCTGAACCGTAAAAAAAAATGTGAAAAAATAAAAGTTTCTTTGAAAAATGATCCCTTTTCTACATTTAATAATTGTAATATTAAGGAACTTTCTGTAGTAAAATTAAAAAGGTAGGTTTAGCAATTCTTCACTCTAATTTCTTTCCAGTTATATTCAGGTAAAATTAAATGTTATGATTTTATTTAAAAATAAGATACATTGTCTGATGTGCCCTTTTAATAAAAATTTTTTGCTGATTTATTCTGTTCTTAGTGATATGTAAAAGATATTCTTTGTTAATGATGTTTAATTCTAGGTGGAGGAATTTGGGATATTTAATCATTCTGTGTTAAACACAACAGATGTGTTTTTTCATGTTGTGTGAACATTTATAATGAGCATATATCTGTTTTCTGAAAAGAATCCAGTTATTGGTATTATTATTTTTAAGGATTACAGGTTTGGAATTGAACAAACCTATGTATAAATCCTATCTCTGGAACTAAACAGCAATGTAGCCTTAGAAAATTTACTTGACTACTGAACCTCAGTTTGTTTATCTGGAAAATGAGGCTGTTAATAACTGTTTTATGAGATGGTTGTATTGTATACAACATATAAATATGTATATAAAACAATATGGTTCATGCTAAAAGCAATCAGTATGTATCTTCTTCTGGATTTTATTTGTTGAGTTCTAGCTGTTTTCCTTGTTTGTCACATCAGCTAAAAGAAACCAGCTCATCTCTTTGCTTACTCACCTGTAAGGTAATGGGGTTTTTATTGGCCATTCTAGTGCGCCCCCCACTTTTCCCAGCACCGATTACCATCTGCATGGCCATTCTGCCCCGTAGTTCCATGAGTGTCTCTGCTCTCCATATTTCTTGCTCCACTCTTGTAACAGCTGAATGTTCCAGGGGAGAACTCGGATGCAAAAAGCTCATCCTTGCTAATAGTGACCCTTCCAACCTAGACCGATGGATTCCTTTTCTAATCTTTTTAATTTAATGCAAAATGGAAATCTCTTGGTCCCTCTTGACTGTCTGAAAGATGTAAACCGTAAGAACTCAGAGGTACACATTCCCATCACTTAAAAAAGCGTAACTCTGTATCTTGCAGAGAGAAAATTAAAAGACGGGATTCGGAAGCTACTTCTGGGAGCATTCACACTCCTGTCCCCAGTTGCTCTGGAAGCCCGGCTGTACCCATGCCCTTTCCACCAGTTGGGTGTGAAACCTGTTCATGGACTCTATAAGCTGCTAATTTTTTCCCTCCTCCCCCGGCTCTCCCTTTTCTTATCTTTATTTTTTAATGAAATCATACCAGCTTGCATTTCTTTCATTTACAACTAAACCAATACAGGTTTAGAATATATGACTTTTAAGAATTCTCTCACCTAAATGTGTATTAATTCCTTTAACTTGCCTCATTTACTGATTCACCTAAACATGATTTTCATGATCTCAATGAAGCTTTATGAAGTTGTTTTACATGCACAATTGTACAATTCACATCTTAGTCACTAAGCCATAAAATATGCTCCTCTCTGTTAGCTAATATGTGACATATTTTTGTCATTAGTTTTTCTAACCAGCTTTGAAAATGTACGTGTGAAAGACTGTCCAACTCATACAGCTCCCTTAACTGATGGCAAACATCTTACATTCTGGCACAGCGCTGGTGTAGGAAAAAAAGAATTATGTCCTCTTCCTGGATTTCCATATATTCTTTATGATTTTTCTTTTCTCTTTTTAATGGCACCATACCTATTTCTAAATCTATAAAATTATTGGTTTCCACACAGAAACCCCTTTGATGATGAAGAAAACCATGTTTAAGAGGCAGCCAGATGGTTTTCCCATTTCCTATTTTGTGCATATATTTTTCATGGGATGGAGAGGGGTAAGGAGAAGGAAAAAAACAACTATCGTGAATGTTGAACCTATCTAGTTCTAGAATCCATCATTGTTCCTTTGAAGAATTTCAACATTTGCCTTACAACCAGAGAATAAACATCAGCTGCTAGGGAAAGCTATTGAATTTCAAAATCCCTTTGAAATGTCACATTAACCTGTTTAACTTTCAGTCAGTTCTTTAAAGTATCAAACATTCCTGATGACTCCCAGATCTAAGACTGCTGATATTTCTGTAACTTAGAAGTTTGTTTCCTTCGTTCTCGTACGAACTGTGGTGAATGAATCAGCACATTTGGGGCTGGGAGGAGTGTATTGCAACTACAATCTGTGTACAATCTTTCTTCAGGTTGGTTCCATGCGTGAACATTGAACAGGGTTACATGCTAAATCTGGTCGATTTAGCTAAAACGACACAGCTCTAGCCTTTTATTTAGCCCTCCATTAAATTTGAATCTTTAAAGTTGTATTTGTTTCATAGATATTGTCTATTTTGAGATGTGTAGAAATCAGGCAACCGTTCATTATTCTGCTAAACAATATCTATTAAATATCTATTTGCTAGGCACTGAGGCTGAAAGAGTCAAAGTAAAAGGTATGCTCCTTGTTCTTGAGCTGTTAGAATATAAACTGAGACAGCTATGTAAGTTCCATGAAAGGGGTTAAAAACTATAAAAGCACAGAGGAATGAATAAATGAATGATCTTTCTTCCAAGTAGAACTGGATTTATGATTTGTCCTTTTAGTATGAGAGCTACAGGAATTTTGTGCTGAATCCCCATCAAAGGTTGATACCGTGGGACGTAGCACCAGTGGCCTTTCCTTGCAGTGCCATCCATAGCCTTCCTGTCTTGCACTTACTCTAGTTCTCGGAGCTCCATGTACTTTGATTTCCGTGAGGTATATGTGTACATGTTCACATGAAGACTAATATTCATAGACATGGGTGACTGCCTAACAGCAATTGTGAGAGAATCTATCTGAGCAAGCCTGTGTATTCTAGAATTAGGATTCTTTGTATTTTTGAAGCCATGGTCTTTTAAAAGAGCCTAATGAAAGTTAGAGCCTCTCTAAAGGAAAAGGCATATACACACTAATTTTTTTATAATATCAAGGTGTTTATTGAAACCCCCTCGTGTCTATCACGGGGCTCCAGTCCAATGACTTTTGCTAGAGAAACATTACAATTCAAGCCACCATTCCCAAATTTGATCCTGTGATGTGTAAGAGGATACAGGCTAACAATGTCTAACTTCCAACCTCATCTTGTTCCCTTATTCCTGGATGCTTCAAGATTCATACACTGTTTTAGCGCATCCCAATTTGGGCATCAACCAACCTGATCAGTGTCCCAACAAGGCTAATCTGGGCCCCCACAGAAGATTTGTGCTAGGCACAAAGAATGGAAGGGTGGAAATGATTTCTGAGGACCTCAGTAGATCAAATACTTCAGACCAGTACCATTCAATAGAAATATAATGAAAGCCATCAGTTTGAGCTACATTGTAATTTTAAATTTTGAGAAGCCACATTGAGAATGGTAAAATAAAACATAAAATTAATTTTGATAGTGCAATCTATTTAAACTCATATATCCAATGTATTTCATATGTAATCAGTGCCCAAAATAACAAGATATTTTGCTTTTCTTTTTTGTACTAAGTCTTTGAAATCTGGTGTGGATTTTACACTTCCAGCACATCTCAGTTTGGACTAGTGACATTTCAAGAACCAGTAGCTACAGGTACCTACTGGCTGCAATACTGGCAGAGTTTCAAACCCAGAATAGATACCAATCTTTCTGCACAACTGGCTTTGTTATAGCAAACATCAGTTTTTCACCTTAAAAAACTGCTCTCCCCCATAGTAAGTATCCCCTGGGCATAAATGAGCAGTTCCTTACCCTCTATTGCACTGCATTGCACTTGGAGGAAATGCCAAGCTGTGACCCCCTGCAGTCATGCACTGCAGCAGTCTGGACCACAGACAAGCTGCGCCTTTTCATTCCTCTTCTCTAAAGGGCCAGTGGTTTGGGTGCAGCTGTAAAGCAGCCTTAAACATAATATGACCAAAACAGGTCTTTGTACATACATCCGAAGTCTTGCAAACTCATACTAACATCCTCTGTAAAAATTGCTTTAGGTTGACTATACCAGGGTGTCCCTTCTGATTGGCATTAAAAAATGAAAGTATATTATGGGTAAACCAATGCTTTTCTGGCCAGGAACAAGAAACCACAGCATATATGAAACCAGGAGTAACTCTTACAATGAAAGATATTTAAAGCAAATGATTTCTGTTTTAAAAAGGCAGCAGGGAGAGGGGATTCTTCCCTCCTCATCACATCACTACACAAAAAATTACTGCTGTCTTATTCAGGTGTTGCAGAGCATTTACCTGAGTAGCCTTGACGACCAAATGCCAAAAACTGTAGCTCACCTGCAGCAGCTGTGTTACAGACACACCTGTAGCATGATTCTTCAGTTAAGCTATTTCTTGTATGCACTTCATTTTTTTGAATGACGATTTTATTGTCATTCTTGGAAAAATTCCGCCCAAATTCTTCCAGGTGCCATTTTTTTACCCATTTAAATACTCTTGTGTTTTTAAATGGCATCCTTTTGATGGGTTGTAACATCATTCTTTGAGGAAAGGGCACATTGTTAATTTTGTTAGAAACTATTTATGGGCATCTTGAATCTTTTCTCAGAGTTAAAAAATCTTCATGCTAGCAGTTAATAAATGTTAATAAGAATTTTTTAAAATAGTGGCTACAATATTACAGTGTTAATTGCATTTCTCAATGAGTCATATTTTATAGGTGGTACTTATGCAACTTGGAGAACTTTTCAGGCACTTGATAAAGAATGAGGGGGAGTCCAAACCTGATAAAATGAAAAAGACCATTTCCTTTCTTTAATAGGTTTTAGGAAATTTGCATTTAAGAATATGCTAAAGCAACTTGAGGTTGTGTTATGGATTCATGCTTGACAGGACCTCAACAGGATCAGTTGACTTCAGTGGTTCCCAATCTTTTCAGTATTGAGGATCCCATTTGCCATGATTTTGTTCCATCATTATCAGCTTCCCCCAACAACAGGAATCTAGTATTTTTGGACAACTATGTTTTTCTACCAAATATGGAGAAAATTTGTTTTTCTAGTCTATTAGTGAAAGGAATCTACAATAATGAACTAGTTTCTTTTTAATATAAAACAACTTATGTTGCCATGATGGATCAATATAATTTCAGGAAAAAGACAGTTGTATAAAATTTAAGTTAGCATTCACAGATGCATCAAAGACAGAAAATAGAAGACTTAACCACATTAAGAAGCCAAAGCAAGTTTGTGGGCTCTCCAGGATTGTGTCCATGTTTATTAGCTACAGATTGATAAATGTGCTCACAGTTCAGGTCAAAAATGCCTGAACCTTTAAATAAAAGACAAAGAACAAATGTAAAGTACTAAATGCTTGAGTTTAAGGTCCTTCACACCTCTCCATGAATATCCTTTACATCTTTTGCCATTTAAATCCTTTTCAACATCTACTACTCAAATGTAGCTGTCACAAGGATGCTGCTCCTACTACAGGGAGCATAAACAACTCAGGGTCCAAACTGCTGCACTCTGAAGTTCATCCCTGTGTTTGCACCAAGCCTATACCTACCATGGGCTGCTTCCCCCAATCTCTGAGTGAGGTGTAGGAATACTGCTCATGAGGAGCCCTTTCTGGAAGGCTTGGGAGTACTGTGACAGCCAACTTCGACTCATCGACTCATAGATGGCTTTGCTGAACTTTCCATCCAGCGTTCCTACCTCCATCCTTCTCTCAGTCAGACTTACATTATAATCCGATGACTCTCCCCAACTTCTTCAGCATCCTTCCTATTTCCTTTCATGGGTGCATTTCTCTTAATAAATTCCTTGCACATTTAATCCTCTGTTGGCATCTGCTTCTGAGTGCATAAACTAATATATTAACTCAAATTCCTTTTTCAAGTCCTCAAACTGCAGAATAAGTCTGAGAAATGCCCCTTCATAACTTAGACCCACCTCATCTTTTTGGCTGCATCTACATCTGCCTGTGCTCCAGGCACACCCAACTCGCTGCAGTATCTGAGATTCTACACTTTTGAGCATGCTGTCTTCTTTGCCTAAAATGACTTCTGTGGTTACCAGACAAGTTCTTCATTTTATGAAACTACATATAACTCATCTCCTTTAGTAAGCCTTCCCAGATATCTCTAAACAATATTTAGAATGTCCTGCTCTTGCGCCCATACTTTACTTAGTTTTCATGATATGGGCATTTTTGAAGATCAGCCAGTTATTCTCTAGAATATCTTGTAATTTAGATTTGTCTGACACTTTCTCATGATTATACCAAAGGGATGTATTTTTGCTCTGACTACCACACTGGCTTCTTTTCATTAAATTCCATCAGTGCATATGGTGTCTATTTGTTCCAATACTGGAGTTGTTCATTTTGATCACTTGATCAGCATGGTGTCTACCAAGTCTCTCTACTTTTTGTTCCTTTGTAATTAACAAATATTTCATAGGGAGGTACTTTGAAACTGCAAAAAAATCTCATTCCTTACCTTTCACTGACTAGTTTTATTATCCACTGAGATTTTTTACCAGAATGAATTATTACTATGCTTATTGCCAAATGCTGTTTTTCTATAACCATTATCCCTTCTACACTTAATTAGTGGCCTTACATCATAAGGAAGAACTTTCTGTTTTCCCCAACTATATAGTCATCTATTTATTTATATCAGTGGAGTGCTAGTTTATTCAATGAGTTATAACTTGTTATCATATCATTTATGTTAATGCTTCATTTGTTCTTCATTTGGCTAAGTGGAACCCCCTCAAGCTTACTTTTTTGTTCTTTTGATATACCCTCATCCTTCCTTGACTATTTTCTTACTTCCCGCTACCAATAATGTTTCAAGCTCATCATGTTCCTTCTCAACCCCAGACCTGAATTCAGTCATTTCCTCAAGGAGCACTGGTTAATTTTAGTATTTGAAATCAAGATATGAGGACTGGATGCTCATTACTACTGGGATGCTACTGCTACCAGGCCCTTTCAGCAGATAGCTAAGAACTGCACACACATTCACACCTGTGTTTATTTCTATATCTATAATAAAAAAAATTAGCTCATCCTAGTACATCCAGTTCTAATCCAGTGCCAGCTGTGTTTCTTCTAGCTTTATCTTTTTCCGTATTTGTAATTCCCTTTCCAATAGTGAGAAACCTAACTCTTCTTATTCTTGATATATTTAATTATCTGCTCAACCTCCCTAGATATAGCCAATCTTTTGATATTGTGGGGCCACCACCCTCTGCAAATGAACCTGCCCTGTGCTGAGTTTGCTTCCTCTGCGTAAGCCTGTAGCAGCCTCTGTCAGCTCTGACTCATGGCTGTTTGACGATGGGAGAAAGGATGCTAATAAATATTTCTTAAAGAAAGGAAAGAAACAAGGGGGAAGGGGAAAGAATGAGACATAGCTACTAGTATTCTTTATACTATTTTAAATACTTATTAATTTTTTTAAAGGCTTTGGGAATAGAAGCTTCTATAAGGAATAGTACCTACTTAGAATTTAATAACACTATTCTGCTTTAATTGTGAATATATTTCAAGTTACCTGCTCTATTTTTCTTTAAGTATATATTTAATGGAGGAAAAAGCACCATACGTTAATTAGCACAGTTCTTTAGCATACAATTTAATAAGTTTAACAAGTATATATACTATTTGAGATGTATATACCACTTCATCTCCTTAGAGGATCCCAGTCGGTTTCTACCCCATGCCTACACATCTTTTGATTTATATTAGAGTTGTTTTTGCTTCCTATGTTAATATGTTTATGGAAGAAGTCTCTCAGAAATTACGTAAAATTAAAATGGTAAAGATACTGTAAGGAGTATAGAAGAGAACTACAGCTGCTACATAACCAGTGGGAGTTCGGACAGTTCTTTGTTGTGTGGACATCTTGCAGAGCTGGTCTTTTACCCCTTTAGAAATGTTGCTGTTGCTGCAAAGGAAGTGGCCACTAACATCAGATACTATACAAGCTCTACTCCTCTCTCCCTACTCCTTCCACAGGTACTCATTTTTGAAGTATCTAGTATACACCTACTGTGTGCTATGTGCTCCGGAGCTGTAGATAAATGAGAAACAATACCTATCTCTAAAATAGATATGATCACTATAAGCTCATTCATGGAATTGTTTACAAATCTGGTCACAAATTCTTGTTGCTACTTTATGGATAAGGTCAAAATCCACAAATCAGATTTGCAAGAGGTAATTTTAGAGACACTTGAAAGAAATGAGAAAAAAAGGGGGAGCAAATAGGGGAGAATTCCTTCATAAGAATTTGCATATGGTTCTTAATAAATAAAAATTGTTTTATTACAAACTTACATCTGGCACTAGCAAAATAAAAGGGCCACCCATGTTCTACAACTTAAGTGTATTAAGTACTGCACCAACCCAAGTGCGCTGAAACAATTGTTCCTCTCATGGTAAACTCCAGCTAGAAAGACAGTTACTTTGGATTGAAACTCTTGGGATAAGCGCTAAACGGTAATACACTCCTTCTTTTGCTCTACTGGTTTTGCCTTTATATCTTTTTATTGTCCAGCAACTGATTGAAAATGAGGAATTCAGCTTGTATTTCAGTCAGCACGTACAAAGGCACAAAAATGGAACACAGAGTGATGCTGTTGACCAGTCAAGAGCTATGCCCTGACTGTCTGGACACTGTGCCTAAGGAGCTTGTGCTCTGTTTAGGAAGTAAATTACACTTGAATTTTGAATTTTGGGAGGTACTAATTGCTAACTCCCACATAAACATTCCCTATCTTAGCTATTAAAACATACTAACACTAGGTCATTGGATACCAAGCAATGTTTGCTTGGCAAAAGTTCATATACTTCTTGAGTTTGAGAAATTTAGCCAATTTGGAAAGTGGAATTTGTCTTTACAGAGAGTAGGAAAATAGCAGCAGGGTCTACTTTACTTGTAAACCTAATGAAATTCAAGACACGCTACTCAAAGCTATGAATTCAGAAGCAATCATTCATCAGCACAATCATGAACACTGTAAATCTCTAGAATCTCCTTTCTAGCTCTTTTCCCTACTTGCCCATGACAGTATCTGCCTCAACACTGGGAAATCAATGAGATAACATGTGTGTGACTGTGTTTTGTAAAGCAGGGCCTAGTGTCCAAGTGTAAGGGGACAGAATCCTCCTAAGTCTGTACAGTTAGCTTCCTGAGACATTGTATAACATGCATGTCCCTGCGTTTCAGTATCATTAAGTATAAACTTAAGACAGTTTAATGTGACAAAACAATATTAACCAGTCATATACAATGGTTGAATGAGGTCTGGCGGGAAATTTACAACTGAGCAAAGTCAGCACAGGCAGCACTGTGAGGTCCTAAAGAAAGAAAGCTCATGGTTTGGAAGACTCTAAAGCTAAGGCTTGAAGGGGACTAAATTTTATAAGCTCTGCTGGAAGGCGCGCTTCACCGGGAGTCACTTTCTCTGTCTTGATTTCCTTTACAAGGTTGCCATGGGTAGAAACACCAAACTGGCTCTTTAGATGGACATTACAAGGCAGTGGATAGGTTTTAGATATTGTAATGTGTTGTGATATAATTTATTATTCTGTCTACATTAAGTCTGCCTCCTTTCTCTACAAGTTTAGCTTGAGAATTTGAACTCTTTTATAGATGTCTCAGGATCTAACCCATACCTCTTCACAGGTGGAAAAATGTTGCCTGGCCTTTCTGCTGGGGGGAGAAAGTGTTTAGGCAAAAATCATGGGTTGACCCATGAATCAACCAATCAACATGGTTCTCTCACTTTGAAGTTCCCCTAGGAACATCATGGGGGGAGGAGAGAAGACAGAGAGTGGGATATTGACTGGAGTAGTGGAAGAAGCTGGTTATGTCCCTTTCCCTGCTGCCAATCTGTAGAATTCTTGAGTCATGCTATGCTAGGGAAAAGAGAAGCCTAAAATTGGATGGGAGATTGCATGTTGTTTTAGGTTGATTTTTAATATTTGAAAATGACACTGTTCTACTGTTATCCAGAAGTGACCAGAAAAGCTGTAGAATTGGGCCAAGAGGACAGAAAAGGAAGATCTGGTAGAATGGTTTGAGGGCAGCAGTGAAAACACAAAATAACGGTGATGACTCTTTCCCTCTTAGTTCAGCTCATTTAGCTAGCAGAAGCAAGAAAGGTCAGAACAGTAAACATTGCTACTCACACAATGACAAGGAGTTTAAGGGAACTTAGGAATGGTGCTATCATTGGTTTAAATTTTTTTTTTTATTTTACAGATCATATTTTACAATCTTTTTTTTTTAGTTTTTTGTTCTTTTTTTTTATTGGTGTGTAAGTACAGTTGTCTCCATTTTTACCCCACCACTTTCCCCTGCCCCACCCACTGCCATTTCCCACCCTCAATCCTTCCCCCTTTTGGCTTTGTCCATGTGTCCTTTATACATGTTCCTTGACGACCCTTCCCCTTCTTTCCCCCATTATCCCCATCCCTTCTCACCTCTGGTCACTGTCAGTTTGTTGTTTATTTCATTGTCTCTGGTTCTATTTTACTCACTTGTTTATTTTGTTGATTAGGTTCTACATGTAGGTGAGATCATATGGTATTTGTCTTTCACTGCCTGGCTTATTTCACTTAGCATGATGCTCTCCAGTTCCATCCATGCTGTTGTGAAGGGTAGGAGCTCCTCCTTTTTTTCTGCTGCATAGTGTTCCATAGCTGCCTTTCCATCCTGAAACACACCAAGCATTTCACATGTCAGGGCCTTTGACATGTTTTACTCATCACATGTAATATTACACCTCCAGCTCTTTGCTCCCTCTCCCTTTCAGGTCTAAACTCGAATGTCACCCTCTCAGTGGGGTCTTTCTTGCCTTCTATCGGAAGTGGCTTCTTCAGGATATTTGGCATCTCATAACCTTGCTTATGTCTTTCACAACATTTTTTACCATCTATAATTATTTTATCTTTTTAAATTATATTTTATTGATTATGCTATTACAGTTCTCCCATTTCTCCCCCATCACTCCCCTCTACCCTGCACACCCCCTCCCACCCACACTCCCCCCCTTAGTTCATGTCCATGTGTCATAAGTTCTTTAGCTTCTACATTTCCCACACTATTGTTGCCCTCCACCTATTTTCTACCCACTGTCTATGCTACTTATTCTCTGTACCTTTTCCCCCTCTCTCCTCCTCCCACTCCCCTGTTGCTAAACCTCTATGTGATCTCCATTTCTGTGGTTCTGCTCCTGTTCTAGCTGTTTGCTTAGTTTGCTTTTGTTTTAGGTGTGGTTGTTAATATCTGTGAGTTTGTTGTCTTTTTACTATCCTATTTTTTATCTTCTTTTTCTTAGATAAGTCCCTTTAACATTTCCTATAATAAGGGCCTGGTGATGATGAACTTTAACTTGACCTTATCTGAGAAGTACTTTATCTTCCCTTCCATTCTAAATGAAAGCTTTGCTGGATAGAGCAATCTTGGATGTAGGTCCTTGACTTTCATGATGTGGAATTCTTCTTTCTAGCCCTTTCTTGCCTATAAGGTCTCTTTTGAGAAATCAGCTGACAGTTTGATGGGAATTCCTTTGTAGGTGACTATGCCCTTACCCCTTACTGCTTCTAGAATTCTCTCCTTCATTTTAATCGTGGCTAATGTAATTATGATGTGCCTTGGTGTGTTCTTCCTTGGGTCCAACTTCTTTGGGACTCTCTGAGCTTCCTGGACTTCCTGGAAGTCTATTTCCTTTGCCAGATTGGGGAAGTTCTCCTTTATTATTTGTTCAAGCAACTTTTCCACTTGTTGCTCCTCCTCTTCCCCTTATGGTACCCCTATAATTCGGATGTTGGAATGTTTAAAGATGTCCTGGAGGTTCCTAAGCCTCTCCTCATTTTTTTGAATTCTTGTTTCTTCATTCTTTTCTGTTTGGTTATTTCTTTCTTCCTTCTGGTCCACTCCATTGATTTAAGTCCCAGTTTTCCTCCCATCACTATTGGTTCCCTGTGCATTTTTCTTCATTTTACTTATTGTATCCTCCATTCATGAATCTAATTTGTGACAAAAATGAACCAATTCTGTGAGCATCCTAATCACCAGTGCTTTGAACTCTGCATCTGATAGGTTGGCTACCAGTGCTTTGAACTGTTCATCTGATAGGTTGGCTATCTCTTGGTCGCTTAGATGAATTAACAGTGGGGCTTTGATCTATTCTTCCCTTTGAGCCATTTTTGGTTTTGGGGATTTTTTTTTTTTTTTTTTGATCTGGTTGTGGCTGTTACATAGTGAGGGGCGGAGCCTTAGGCGTTCACCATGGTGGGGCAACCCAGTTGTGTCCTGACGCTGGATGTGGGGGTGGGATCTGAGAGGGAACAACAGCGCTTGCTCTACTCTCCCTCAGATTCCAGTCCCTTCTGCCACTTTCCCCAAGCACATTGGGCCCTTCTGGTGCTGATTTCTGCACGGGTGCACTCGTACACATTCTAGGACCCCTGTGGGTCTCTCCAACGAACTCTCAAGTGAGGCTGGGACTGCCTCCTGGCACCCCTACCCCCACAAGTGTTCTCAATGTGTGTCCTTTAGGCTCCATTTCCCAGTGCTGGGGCCCTGCACTGCATAGTCTGTCTCGCTGCCCATTTTCACCTGGTTTATCTGACTGTGAATGTGCGACCTCAGTCAGTCACCTTATGCGCCTTGCATGGTCTGCTTGTTGCCTTCAAGCACTCAGTAACGGCTGTCTGTGCACCTGGGACCACCAGCTACTGCTTCTTCCTGCTGAGACCCCTCTCCAAAGGCCGCTGACTCCACCCCTCTTACCAGTCTGGGTGAACCATCAGAGTTCCATACAATTCAATCCTCTATCCATTCTGGTTGGGTTTTTTTTGGTTCTATATTTTTGTTGTCCTTAATCTTGGTTGTTAGAGGAGGCGCAGTGTGTCTGCCTATGCCTCCATCTTGACCGGAAGTCCTATTTTGTCTTTTTGTGTATTTACTTTATTATTTTCTCCTCCTCCCACTGGATTTCAAGATCTTTGAAAAAACCTTCCAATCTTGTTTACAGCAGTGCCCAAGGTAGCTACAGTGCCTGGCATGCAATAGACACTCAATAAGTGTTTGCTGAATGAATGACATGAACCCTTTGTATAAGAAAGTCTATGGGAAAGTTAGAGTAAACAATTTGAAATAATTAAAATAAAATAATTTAATTAAATAATTAAAATAATATATATGTGTCAGGAAAATGCTCTCTGTACAGGAATGGTTCCAAATGTCAGGGTTTGTTTGGAAGGAAATCCAGGCCAGGATCTCTGGCTGGGACAGACAATGGCCTGGCACACTCTGACTCCAAAGGTGATGGCTCTCATCAAAGCACTGGTATGAATTCTCATTTGGCAAAGCATTTTCAGACCAAATGAACCATGCCAAACCAAAGGCCTAGGAACAAAAGCATTATCTGATGATGCCATTTTGCAGAGCAATCTGGAATGATTTCATAGGTTAATACCAGCATCTCTTGATATTTAGAGCTAGGCTATAGGAGACCATTCTGTGTGGTGTGGGCCCAGACAGGACCCACACCCACAGATAGGTTCTCCGATGGGGAATCAGGCCTGCATTGTATGTAGGCCACTTTGAGACTTGCTTTTGCTAAAACTCCCTCACCCTGAATTGAGGCAGCAAACATTTACTGCAAAGTAACTTCCTAAAATCCATGCTAAACCTTCCAAGGATGAGTGTAACTGGTTCAACCACTTTTCCCTTTTCATTTGCAAATATCCTTCTTCTGTGATGTGATTAGTGGCATTGGCTCCCTTGTTTTTCTGTAAAAGATGACCACCTAACTTGAACCTGTGCATAGTAAATGAGGACCATCATGTAATGTGCCCCCCCCAAAAAAAAAGAAATAAAGGGTTGTCATGGAAGAGGCTGAGGCTTTTTCTCCCCTTGAGAGAGAAGCCATGCGGTCCCTTTTCCTCCACAGAACTGGGTAGTCTGTGTGAATTTCTCGTGTCTCATCCACAATGTGGTGGACCCCACAAGCCAGGGTCCACATCACTAGCCCACCTTCTAATTTTTCATCTTCAAGTTAACCAGAGACCTAGATGGCATCCTGGATAAACTGGGATGTACTCCTGTATAGAAGAGGCATTACCTGGCATAGGTGTGGCTGACAGCAGCCAGGTATACTAGCCTCAGGGCTCATTTCTTGAGTAGACTGTGCACATTCAGTTTCCCCCTTCGACCTGGTTCCAAAGACATGTCCAGAGTCTCTTGGTTGCTAATAACATCCTGGCTTACTGTACACAGGACACTTCTCTTTTCATTTCCTGCTCCCAATAGGCAGAACTTCATCTTTTAACTTTTTTAGAGTAGACTGAAGGACCACAGACTTTGGATTTACATGTGGTTCACTGCCTTTACCACTTAAGGATTCTAGGGTCTTAGAAAAGTTACTCAACCTGAGTGAGCTTCACTTTCCTTCACAATAAATGGAGATGATATAAGCAAGTAGAATATCCTGAAAATTCCATGAGATAGTGTATATGTGAATGTTTGACACAGAAGTATTTCCTTCCTATCTCCATCTCTTCTTTCTTTTCCACCTAGTTTACATATAAAGGAAAGTCTCTCTAGTTACCAGTAGAAAGAGCATTGGTGCTCAGCAACTTTTGCTCTCAAGCCACATAGCCTTGACCCCAGGATTCCCTGTCCTAGCTATACAGACTGAGTAGCCCACTTGTATTTAATTGCTTTATCTGTCAAATAATCCCACTTCATAGGAGTATTGTGAGGATTACATGAATTTCTGTGCCTGATTCATGGTAAGTACTCAATGAATATCAACTCGCTCAGTTACCAGCCTCTACCTTTACTGACTACTATAAATGTGCTGGGAAGTTTGGATGGAAGCAAACAACAAATTAGGATTAAGTAATTTTGATTATCTGACCTAATGCAAAGAAACCTTCACTTCTTTAAACATTCCCTTTGAGTTTAGTACATTCTTTCTTCAAGGCACTGGTCACATTTTTGTAGTGATTCAAAGATAGATGACTGGATAAAGAAGATGTGAGGCACACACACACACATGGGAATACTATTCAGCCATAAAAAGATGAAATATTGCATTTGCTACTACATGGATGAATCTGGAGAATATCATGCTAAATAAAATGTCAGAAAAAGTTGGGAACCATATGATTTTCACTCATATGTGGGATATAAAACTGAAAGCAACAAACACTCAAACAAAAAAAAAAAAACACACAAAATCCTCACAGATGCAGACAACAGTCTGGTGGTTACCAAACATAAAGAAGGGTAGGGGGAGAGGGAAGACGGTAAGTGGGGTCAAATATATGGTGACAGGAGACTTGACTTTGGGTAGTGAACACACAATGCAATATATAGAGGATACATTATAGAATTGTACACTTGAAACCGATATAATTTTATTAACCAATGTCACCCCAGTAAATGTAATAAAATTAAAAAAATCAATGAGCAAAGAGAGGAATAATGTACATGCATCAGGTATTGTAGGCATAATTTTGGCTCCATGACCTTTTCTCTGTCTCATGATATACCCATGAATATGTGATGTTGTATGGCAAAAGGGACTTCACAGATGTAATTAAGGTTACTAATCAGTGGACCTTAAGATAGGGAGATTACATGATCCCTTTAAAATGGAAGGGGACATCTGAGATATCCAAAATATTAGAGGAGTATTCTGTGTGATATTGTTGGCTTAAAGATAAAGGGGACCTTGTGTCAAGAAAATGGGGACATCAGTCTTACAACCAAATGGAGCTGAATTCTGCCAACAACCAGTGAGCTTGGGAGAGGATTCTGGGGCTAATAAATATTTACCTAAGGCTTATTACATGCCAAAAAAGATGATCACCCCACAACCGTGGCTCCCAAGAGGTTGGAATACCAACACCTTGCTACTTCTTCCCAATACAAGACTCCTCTAATGAGCCATCTTTGCTCTAGAGTTCTTCATTGGCTGGTACAAGACTGTTGTGGGCTCTTTCTGCCCAATTGTTTCCTTTGCTGTTATCTTTCACAGGTGTGCTCCAATAAACTACTTACACTCCTAACTTTATCTCAATGTCAGCTTCCCAGAAAACCCAACCAACACAGATGGCCTTCAAAGAGAAATGGAGGGAGTAGTTTCATCTATTCAATAAATATGTGTGGACCATCAACAATAGTTAAGCAATATGCTAAACACCAGGTATATCAGAGAAGTTAAAGTTCATTTTCTCATTGTGCTTCACTAGAGGCTAATAGAAATGACATTAAACAAACAAATTACACAAAACATTGGGCGCATCAAATAATAATTGAGCAAAGATTCAGAACTGTGATATTCAGAAAAATACAAGGGAAAAGTTAAGTGAAAGCCGGATGGGGAAGATTAAACATCAGAGTATGTTGGGTCTTAGTGAGACAATAAAACCTATTGTTTTCTATATTAATCACATCCCTCATTTAGGACTCTGAGTCTGGAAATTGTGGGATTCCTTTCACAAGTGCAGAATATGAAAGACTTGAATTGGCATCATTGTGTATAAAAATATATAGGCAATTTTTGTAAAAGCAGAAATTTAATTTGGGTTAGGTGGTTTAAAAAACTGCTTAAAGAATGATCCTTTTGTCAAGAGCACAATGAGTCAGGGTAGGCAGTAATTGTTCTCCTGTGCTTCACACTGGTCAGACGCCATCTGGAATCTTGTGTTCAATTTGAGGGTATTTTAAAGGAAACTTTTAAGAAGGACAAAAAATTGGATTCCATAGAGTGTATGAGAATGGAGAGAATGCCTTGGATCCATATGGCAAAATTTCATGGAGATTTTTATCCAGAACCAGACTCAAGTGAGTCATTATATCCATCTTTAAATAAAGGACTGTACCGTGGAATTAAAAACAAAACAAAACCTCAGATCAATTGGTTCTGTTTTCTACTAAGGGTAGAAATAGGGACAATGCATAGAAATAATACAGAAGTAGATTACGGATTAGTGTAAAAAAGAAAACAGAAAAATTTAATTTCGCAAACCTACAACTTTCCATCAATTAAATGAGCTCGTTCAGGAGGCAGTGAACCCTCTATGCCTGAGGGAAGTGGAGCCCATGTAGGAAAGCTTCCTGCAAGTGATATTTTGATACTGGGTTTCAGATATTGGAAAATATATGAATAAAAAGTGTCTAGAGGAGTCTGTAAAAGAATTCTGTATCATTCAAGGTTCATGTGAGACAGGAGGAGGAGAGAGGGTAGGGCGAAATTAGAGCTACATGTTCTGTGGATCTATATTCAAATACAAATTTTCCAAAACCACTATGCCAGTGCACAATGGTAAAATAAGAAGCCCCAGACAAGTTCCTCTACAGAGATGCTAACCTACACTTAACAAAAATATATAGTTCAAAGGGTTTATGAGAAATTGATCTTCCAGTTAAGAAATCACAGTACCCCAGGCAAGTACAAAGCCAAGAACACAAGCATTGAAATGGGTAAGAAAAACCATTGCATTTCACCCATGATCGCCCTTTTCCCAAGCTGGCAACACTCAGTGTAATTGGGAAAAAATGCCAACTCACCACTTCTCCCTACAGAGGGAAGCAGAAATGTGTAATGTTTATCTAACATTTTGGCTTTCAGGGGAGCTGCCTGAGGGACTGGTTCTGTCTCATCCAATTCTTAGCGCTGACAGGGAACCTACAACATATATTTGGATATTACTCAAATGATCTACAAATTCAGTACAACTTCTTTCAAAACTCTAATGAGGATTTAAAAAAAATATCCTACAATTCATATGGAACCTCAAATGACCCCAAATAGCCAAAGCAATCTTGAGAAAGAACAAAACTGGGGGCCACCTACTTCCTGATTTTAAAACACATAACAAAATTATAATAACAAAAACAGTATGTTTCCAGCATAAAAACAGACGTATTGACCAATGAAACAGAATGGAGAGCCCAGAAATATACCCTAATGTATACGGTCAAATGATCTTCAACAAGGGTGTGAAGGCTACACGATGGGGATAGTCTCTTCAACAAACGGTGTTGGGAAAACTAAATACCCACTTGCAAAATAATGAAGTTGAACCCTTACCATGTATAAAAACTAACTCAAAATGGATTGAACACTTTGCTATAGATTTAATATTTGCATCCCCCCCAAATTCATTATGTTGAACCGCAGTCCCCAATGTGACGATATTTGGAGGTGGAAGATGATTAAGTCATGAGGGTAAAGTCCTCTGAATACAATTAATGCCTTACTAAAGAAAACTTGGAGCACTTCTTTTGTCCTCTGATCCTTGTATGGACACAGTGAAAAGGTGGCCCTCCATGAGCTGGGAACTGGCCTTCACCAGACACGGAATCTGCCAGCATCTTGATCTTAGACTTCCCAGCCTCCAGAAAGGTGAGAGATAAGTTTCTGTTGTTTACAAACAACCCAGTCTCTGGTATTCTGATATAGTAGCCCAACAGACTAAGAAATTGGGACTGAGCTGTGGGATGCTGCTTTAACAAATACCTAAAAATGTGGAAGTAGTTTTGGACCTGGTTGATGTGTAAAGGCTGGAAGAGTTCTGAAGTACATGCTAGAAAAAGCTTACAGACCATTAAGGGTGATTCTGGTGAGAGCTCCGAAGGAAAAAAGGAAAGCTATACAGAAATCCTCAATCTTTTTAGAGAATACCTAAGTCATCCTGAACAGAATGTTAGTAGAAATATGGACAGTAATAGCCATTCTGATGAGTTCTCTGGCGGAAATGAAGAGCATGTTATTGGAAACTAGAGGAAAGGTCATCCTTATTATAAAGTGGCAAAAACTTGGCTGAATTGTGTTCTTGTTTTAATGTTTTGTGGAAGGTGGAACTTTTAAGCAATGAAATAAAATATTTAGCTGAAGCTATTTTAAAGGAAAGTTTTGAAGGTGTGGCTTGGCACTTCCTGACTGCTTGTAGTAAAATATGAGAAGAGAGAAGTGACTTACAGAGTTGTTAAGCAAAAAGAAAATAGAACGTAAAGATTTAGAAAATTCTCAGCCTATCCATATTGCCAAAGCTGAAACACTAAGGGTGTGGCCAAGCAACAGTTTACTGAGATAAGTATAGACCAGCATCTCAACAGAAGCCAGGAGCGATCCTCTAAGATCTTGCAAGAATGATCCCACAGCCAATTCCAAGATTATCAGATCATCTTCTCCCATCACAGGCCTAGAGTAAGGCTGGAGAAAGGGCTGCTTCAAAGGAGAAATTGCTGTCACCTGCAGGACCTTGAACCTTGCTACCTGGTGCTGCCTCACAGAGGGCTCTGCTCCGCAGTGCTGTGCTTCTGAGGCACCCCAGGTGCCATTCTGCCAGGCTCTGGGCTCATGCAGGCAGTAGATTTGGGCAGCGTATGTGTGGTGCCATCTCTGCCACCTCAGAGTACAAGGGGCCAGGGGTCTGCCAAGGTTTCAAAGGATGGAACTGCCTTCAACCTTGGACTTTCAACTCCAGCCTAAGAGAACAATTAGGGTGGGTCCCAGCAGAGACCTGCCACCCCCGAGGGCACCCCGCTGTGGACACTCCCCCGGGCCTGAAAGACAGAGCAGAGTCAGAGGTTATTCTTCAGCCCTAAAATCTAGTGGAATTTGCCCTGTTAGGTTTTGGACTGACTCAAGGCCTGGCACTTCCTTCTTCTTTCCTATTTCTCTCAGTTGAAATGGGAACAATATTCTGTGCTTTCCCCACCACTGTATTTTGGAAATACATAATGTCTTTTGTTTCACAGGTTCACAGTTGGAGAGGAATTTGCGTCAAGAAGAATCGCACTTTGGGTCTCACCCCTTTCTGCTTTAGATGATATTTACATTAGACATTGGATTTTAGGCTTTTGAGTTGATGCTGGAGTAAGTAAGACTTTTGAGACTACTTGGTTGGGACGACTATATTTTGCATGTGAGAAGGACATGGATTTGGGGGGCTGATGGTAGGATGCTATAGATTCAATGTTTGTATCCATACAAAATTCATACAGAAACACTTAATGACATTGGAATTGGCATGATTCATTGGATATGAAACCAAAATTCAGACAACAAAATGAAAATTAGTCATATGGGACTACATCCAGTCTAGAAACTTCTGTGCCAGAAAGGAAACAATCAACAGAATGAAAAGGCAATCTACAGAATGGGAGAAAATATTTGATAAGAGGTTAATATCCAGAGTATAGTTTAAATAAACCCCTATAACTCAACAACAAAAACCCAAATAATCTGATTTAAAACAATTGTCATAGGACTTGAATAGATGTTTCTCCAAAGAAGATGTACAAATGGCCAACAAGCTTGCTCAATATCACTAACCTCTAGAAATGCCAATCAACACCTTAATGAGATATCACCTCATAGTCATTAGGACAGCCACTACCAAACCAAACCACCAAACCAAACAACCCCATCCCCCGCCACACTGAAAGAAAAACCAAAGGTAACAAGTGTTGAGGAAGATGTAGAGAAATTGGAACCTTTGGTCATTTTTGATAGGAATGGAAAATGATGCTTGGAAAACAGTGTACAGAAAACAGTAATTTTTGGAAATAGTTTTGGAAAATTCAAAAAATTCAAAATAGAATTACAATATGATCCAACAATCCCACTTCTGGGGTTATTTAAGGGGGGACCTCAAAAAAACAGAATTATCCCTTGGAGGGCAAGCCCCTTGATTTCCAAGCTTCCCCAACTAGGTGAGTGTTCTAGGAACCCATCTGTATCAGTGTACCAGCTGGCACCGTTGTGAGAGGCTGCATTCAGCTTCAGTGAATTTGTTTTTTTGAAGACTCAGTAGGCTTGCCCACTTTGTGATGGGTGATTTACAAGCACACAAGCCCACACTCCACTGAGTGTTCAGCAGTTTTTGACCAAAAATGGCATGACCCTGTGCCCCAGACTCCCTATTCACCCAGTCTCACCTGAGTGACTTTTTTGTTGTTATTTCCTGGGATGAAAAAAGTCCTCAAAGGGAAACATGTTACCAATGTGGAAGAGGTGAAATAAAAATGGCAGAAGCACTAAAAGTCATAAAAATCAACAAGTTCAAAAACTGTTTTGAGCAGTGGAAAAAGCATCTTGATAGATGTATTGCATCAAATGGAGAGTATTTTGCAGGTGACTGCAGTTTAAACATATAAGAATAAATACACAATTTTTTATGAATAAATTCTGTTTTGGGGGAGCTCTTCTCTCATATATCTGGGCATATATCTAAAGAAAATGAAAATAGGATCTTGAAAAGGCACAACCATGTTCATTGTAGCATTATTTTTAAAAGTTTCAGGAGGCAGCCCTGGCTGGTATAGCTCAGGGGATTGAGCATGGGCTGAGAACCAAAAGGTCACAGTTCGATTCTCAGTCAGGGCACATGCCTGGGTTGCAGGCCAGATCCCCAGTGGGGGGCATGCAAAAGGCAACTACACATTGCAGTTTCTCTCTTTCTCTTTCTCTTCCCCTCACTCTAAAAATAAAATAAACAAAATCTTCAAAAAATAATAAAAAATATAAGTTCCAAGAGGCGGATATAACCTTAATGTCCACTGACAGATGAGTTGATAAAGACAATGTGGTATATACCGATAACTGATACTTATTCATTCTTAAAAAAGAAAATCTTGTCATGTGCTACGACATGGACCAACCTTAAGGAAATTATGCTTGGTGAAATAAACCAGTCACAAAAAGCCAAATACTACATGATTCTACATATGAAGTATCTAACATAACCAAACTCTTTGATGCAGAAAGCAGAATGGCAGCTGCCAAAGACAGGGGTGAGGGGGTAAGGGTGAGTTGTTGTTCAGTGGGTATAGAATTTTAGTTTTGCAGAGTGAAAAAGTTCTAGGGATCTATTTTACAGCAATGTGCATAGAGTTAACAGTACAATAGACACTCAAAAATGATTAAGATGGCAAATTTTATGCTATATATGTTTTATCCCCCCCCCCAAAAAAAAAGACAAGCAAACAAAATATATTTGGTGGGTAAATACGGCTCTCAAGATCATGAGTTTGTTACCTCTGGACTATAGAAGAAATGGAGAGGAAAGAGACAGAAAATTAGCTTTTATTGAGCGCCTACCAAGGTCCAGGAAGTATACTAAGCACATTATAAATATGTTCTTACTCAGTTGTAACAACAATCTTGTAATATAAACATGTTTTATTTCCACTTTACAGATGAGAAAACAGAGAAATTGTGAGGTTGGAAGACATCCCTAAGATCACCTATTTAATTAGCCAAAGTCAGGATTTGAACATGAGATAGTCTCCAGAGCTGGTATTTTTCCCACTTCTCCAAGGAACGGAGAAAACATCTCAGGTAGAGAAATACTACATAGAAAATCATAGTGGTAAAGATTAACTAGCAGTATGGAATTTCCTAAGGCAAGTAGATGTGTTCCTCGGAGACTCTGTTGGAGCACAGCAACTTGCAAACTGGAGGGACCACTTCAGAGGAAACTGATTCCGAACACTGGCTCTGGGTTTGAGTCCTGGTTCTTCCACTCACAGGTTTGTGACCTTGAAATTCTCTCTTAGCTTCTCTATTACATGAAAGCTTATCATGCCTTAAATGGCCTTGAGAACCAGCTGAGGATGTTATTAAAAAGCATATTCAAAGGCCTCACCCACTGGCATTTTAACTCAGTAAACTCAGTTGATTCTAGTGATCCAGGGAGCCTATTTTTGAGAATCTTTGTTGAAATCAGCCTCCAGTTCATTAACTTAGCATACAAACCCTTCATGGCTTGGCCCTGGCTACCTCTCCAATCATACTTTTTTACTTTTCTAACCCAAGATTAACTCTCTAGCACTAGAGCTTCACCTTTAGCTTAGGCTGTTCTGTTTTTTCTTGAACACCTTTCTCTGTTCTTTGTTACTCAGCTCCCTTCTGTGACCTTCACCTGCCTAATTCTGCCCAACTGTATTAGCTATCAGTTGCTACATAACAAATTACCCCCAAACCTAGTAACTTTAAGCAGTGATTATCATGTGTTATTGTTCAAGGTGTCTGCATCCGGAATTTGGAAGTGGGTTAGTTGGGCAGCTCCACCTTGGCATCTTGGAAAGGTTGCTGTCAGGTGTCAGCTGGTGCCATGTAAAGGCTTAATTGCACTGAAGGATCTGTTTCCAAAATGGCACAATTATATGGTTGGTAAGTTGAGGTTGGCTTTTGGCAGGTGGCCTTTCTATGCCGGCCTCTCTTCCGGGTTCCTGTGAGTTTCTGCAGCTTGGGGGCTGGGTTTCCTCTGAGCAAGTCATTCAAGAGACCAAGGCTGAGTCTGTAAGGCCTTTTGTGATCTAGTCTGGGAAGTGACACACCATAAGTTCTGTGGTCCCCTCGTGGTCATGCAGGTCTGCCCTGATTTTCTGTGGGGAGACGACACATGGATACAAACAAAAGATGGTGGAAGTCATGTGTTATTCCTCTGGGAAGCCTTCCTTGAATTTCTTTCCTGAGTTATATAACTGCCCCTCCTTCTACTCCTGCATGTGTGTGTACATGGGGCATGTGTACATTATATGTATACAAACACATATATAATATAGATATATTGCATATATCTATATGTGTGCATATATATACATACACATGTCTGCATGTATATACATACACATACAATGCATGTGTCTATTTTAAGTGTATACAGTATGTCATAATTCCCTGTTGATGTGTCTGCCTGCCATTCAGCTGAGCACTTTGTGGACAGGGATCTGCCTTATTTTCATAGTACCTCATGTTTTGATCAGAGATTAATGAAGGAAGAGGGAAAGGAAGAAGACAAGGAGGTGAAGGAAGGAGCAATTGTGAGCAATTAGATTTGGTTGTCACAGGCTCTATGACACAGAAGAGTTCCATTTCTGTTAATTAGCAGATGGTTAACAGAAAAAATGTCTTCTTAGGGGCAGTTGGGAAAGAGCAGGAAGAGTTAGAAATGCGTTTACCCACAAAACACAAATGTTAAGGAATGTGTGTGAATTAATTGTATTTACACATCTCTAACAAACATGTTCAGTCGTATATGGATCTGATTTTCTTTTCTGTTCTCTTTTTGATATTTTACTGACAAACTTTGGCTCACAAACAAGGAAGATGGAAATTATAAAAAGGAGTGTGGTCTTTGAGATGGCAGAGGACAAAAGTTCTCAACACTAAAAAATTCCTAGAATGTTTTGTGGATTCTTTTCAGTTCTAATCTTCCAATGCTGGGAGGTCCACATGGACTAAATATATTAGTTTCTTTTTCTTACAACAAGATTCTCCACTGAAAGAGAGGTGTACCTATAAAGATATTAATGATGCATCATCTTTTTAATGATACCATTGTCACTTTGTACTGGAAGTGGCTTCTCTGGCTTTTCCAAAAAAATTCTTATGTTGATTTCCTATCATCATTAGTTTGTGCTGGTCTCTCCCCGGAAATATAAAAGAGTCTCGTATTACTTACTTTCATATACACATCATGCTACCTGATACAAAATATATGTGCCTTAAGTATAAGCTGAATGAGTTAGATCATTTATTCAAAACCATCCTATTTAAGACTTTACCTTGGCAGATTCCTCCCCACCAAATTACACCACATAGAAAAGAGTGAGCTGATTTTTATTCATCAGTCGTAGTTACAAAAGGTATATAATGAAATCAACTTAAGAGAGTCTTCCACATGTGTATTGTATATGCAGCATTCTCTGACATCCTCTGGCAGTCATCGTTTGCCCACAGTTCCCTTCTGCTTCAGAAGACACCTGATTCTGCCTTGAGAATTTGGGGACCTAAGATTTCTTGTCTTTTGAGTTTTGTGTCAGGTGAAGCACAAGCCTGACTCTGATCTTTAGGAAATGCCAGCCAGCAAACTTTCACTGAGCATTTCCTAGGTGTTACACACCGTGTAAAGGCACAGGGGTTGCAAGTTAATTAATACTGTGTCTGTCTTCTAAGAGGAAGTAGCTGAGTTCCTCTCTACTGCCTGGGACTGAACAGATGTTATTGCCGTGGTCACTGCGGTGCGTTGGCCTGATTCCCCAGGCCTCCTGGGGAATCAGTTTTAGGACTGAGGCACTAACTCCCCTGTGTATGGCATGCTGGCTGCTGATGGCTCATGGTCAAGGCCCCTTAGGGGGTTGGACTCATCTTGAAGGGAGAGGCCTGGCCCAAGGTTTTGTCTCCTTGTCAATATGGAGATATAAAAGTCTGCCCCTGGCCCTCATTTGAGATAGCTCTGAGGGCCACGCCTGCTGCAGAGCTCACAGTCGGATTGGTTGGCTTCTGCTGTGACTGCTTTGCAGTCTGACTTCTCTCCCTGCACCATTCTCTTTCCTTCAGAACCTCATATGTGTTGACCTTGAGAGTACGTACTCCACACGAACTCCCAATGTCTGCTTCCGGGTGAACATGATCTGTAAGAGTCTCTACACTGAGGGTACCGCATGGGATCACCCATGAAACTGTGTCAACATTATGCTTCATTCCAAAGTTTATATGTTTTACAGAAGAAAACTAGCTATAGTCAAAAATTTTGAGTAACATGAAGCATAACCTAAATAAACAATAAAAGATCTAATTTACTTGTTTTATTATTTCTCACTAGTGTGAGAAAATCAGAAAGTTTACTCCTGAAGCTCAGAAGTAAAATTTCAGATTAAAGGTACAGTCAGTACTAGAATGCTGGTGTGAGTGTGATCTCAAAGGATTTCATTCTTTTAACCTACAGCAGCTACAATAAGAAAGGGAAAATGCAACTCTAATTTCATCTCTCTAAAGAAAACTTAAATGAAGCAATGTGTACAGATTTCAGGAGGTTTTAAAAAATCATTTATCTTAATATCACACATGTTGAAATATTAGTTAGCTACTTTTTGTAATATCTAATTCTATAGTATAGTAGTGACAGATATTCACCAAGTGGTTAATACAAGGTTGCCTACTTTATTTGTTGCATACTTTACTCCCCTGATACAGAATTCCATATATTAAGGCATAAAATCTTCCTAATCACTTGAAAAAACATCAAAATGCATCTACTCATAGATAACAAAATGCCAAAATTAAAATTTAAACATTTACATATAATTTGCACAAACATTGGGATCTATAAACTAAAGGTAGGTAAAAGTCATCCCCAAAGTCTTTTTCTAAACTTATCTTTGGTTGACATGATCAGAAACAAGGAGAGATTGCCATGTTTTCTTAAACTATTTGGCAAGGTGATACCTGAAGCCATGAGGTAAATATTTCTAGCGCAGTGTAGAGTGTAAAATTTGCATGAACTTTGAAAATAGGACGTGAGACTTGAAAGAAATTCCTGCAATGAACCAGTTTTCCTAATCTTAGATTATTCTTTTTTTCTCTTCCTTCTCACATTCTTTGCACTCGTATCGGCAGTAAAGTTTGAGAAAAAATGCTATGCATATTTGACTCAGGATTATAGATTTAGCCTTTGGCTTAGAGATGGCTACAGTTTATTTATTAAGCCATTATTTTTTGAAAACCTACTATGTGTAGCTTTGTATAAGCATTTTTCCTCTTCTCTGCAGCCGTCCTATACCATATAAGGCAGCTTCCCTTCGCTTCAGTAATCCAAACTCCACTTTAAGCCTCCACGTTTTTAAGCCTTTAAGAAAGCGTGACTGTGCTGAGAGTCATCAACATGGAGCGGAGCTATGATGTTTCAGACTGACCTTCAACTCAGAGGTGAGCCATGGTGAGTGCTGAGGTCCAGCTCCTCGGATAAACAGCAAGCTGTCTTCCCCTAATTAGGCATCTTTCCAGGTGCTTTCTGGGCAAACAAAGGAGATCTGATGTGGATAAGGTGAGAAATAGTTTAAAACCAACTTGAAATAGTCAGTGGAGTCTGAGTTTCTCCCACCCACCACCCCTCTTTAGGTCCAAAGGTTACATATTTTTCTGACATTTCTGCATTCAGCTTTCTTGCTCAGCAGGCTTTGCAGAACCAGAGGGGTTTACATTACCCAGATGAGTGTGGATGAAATCAAAGTTCCATCCACTGTTGTGGGTGGGCTTGGGCAAGGGAATGAAAATGTTTGCTAAATATGGATGGATCATGTAATGTTTACTAACCACAACAACGTGTTTTCAGAACACTAAATTTGGAAAGACAAGTATTTTTCCCCGAACCAGCTTTGCTCACCATTGAATTGGACAGAATTGAAAACACTTGAGAGCAGTGACTTATTTGAAATCTTTTTAACTGCAAGATTTCCATTGGACCTGGGGGAGCAGTAATTAGTGCGTGTGAACAGCTGTCAAGAGGACATCATTATCAATCTCCGTTTTAAAAATAGCCAACAAGTTTTCATTACAGCAAACAATAGATTCTTATTTGGTGTAATACCCCTCATCCCACCCCCAATAAATGACATGCCTGGAGGTGTATGTTTTCTTTTAAATTTTGACAAAAGTCTACTTATTTCAAGTGGATGTGAGACTGACATATTTTGTGGTTTCAATTTAATGAAATGCATAAGTTAGGGAATCGATTATTTTCATTAGTATTATTATTACTTGCCTGGAAAAAGAATTAGGTGACTATGGTTTTCTGCCTAAGAATATCTGCCCGGGATAATCCTTTTGGAGACCTTTACCTGTAGATGTCCCTTGAGAATAACACCTTCACCTACTTTTTTAGTTAATTATCTATAACTCAGTATTTTTTTTATCATTTTCATTTTTCCAGATTTAGAGGAGAGAACTTCCCAATCTTCTCTCATGTTTTATCTTATATGTTTTTTACTTTTGTTGACCACACTGTTTTTATCTCTGCTCTTTTATTGAGTAATCATCTAATGATGGCCTTCTCATTTGTTAACATCATTTGCTAATCTTTGACTTTGCGATGAGGATTGTAAACAGCAGCCCCAGTGAGACCCCATACAAGGCAGACAGTGCCACAGTTTGGGTATAAATAGATGAAAGCTCTCAGAGTGCACTGCAGACCTGCACTTGACCCTTCCTAAGTCCCAAAGGGAAGCTCTCATTTGGCTTTGATGAACATCTCAACCCTCATCTTGGCTGGCTGAAAGAGGCTAAAATAAAACCCTGCTACCTTGTAATTCATACACTTTTATATAGTAAGATCCTTCAGGGAAAGTTCAGAGAAGTTACTGCTATAACAGTTTTATCTTTCAGCATGCTTTCAATGTCTCTATGAAAAAAATACAATTTTAAACAAAGAAGTAAAGCTCCATATTACTGTATTAATTGACCCATTTCTTTCCTTCTTAGTGAATGTGAAATAAAAATGTATAACTTTCACCTAAGGCAAAACATCCATTTTTGCATGAAGCTTTGCAAAGCCTACCCAAGGCTGCTTTGGTAGTTTGCAGAAATTCTACAAAATATGCCAGCTTTTAGGTCAACAAACTTGGTCAATGGACATTTCCCCTCTCCTCTGGTCACTATTTTAAGGAATGTCACCGTTATCTAATAGCTTCCTAAGCAAGAACCTGGAATACCATTCATTTTGCCTCCTTCCTTTCCCTCACCAGCAGCATGTCAATTCAATCCATGGATTCTGCATTTCCTTCTCTCAACCTAGATTGATGAATCAGCCCCTTAACTGGTCCCCTTGTCATTCAGCCTTGGCTCTCTCCCCTTCCTTTTTTTTCTCTCTGCAGCCAGAGAGATTACTAATCAAATATAAATATTATGCACACACCTCCTCCCAATTTATAGTCCCCAGTGCTCCTCTGATTTCAGAATAAAGTCCAAATCTTTAAATGTCATTCAAGACCTTTCCAGATCTACACGCTAATTAGTACCTCTCCATTCTCATCTCTCACTATCACCTCCCCACATCTTTCAATCTGGGGAAAATTACTTGGAGTTCCCCAAATATGCCTCTTGCCTCTGGGTCTGTGCACCTGTTACTTCTTCTGCCTAAAACATTCCTCTTGTTCATTGCCTGGCTACCTCCAATTCATTGTTTAGGAGTCCATTTAAATATTACCTTCTCCAAGAAGCCCAAGACTGGGTTAGAAGTCTCACTTCTGTGCTCCTGAAGCTATGGGGTTCAGTCAACAGTACTTGCACACTGCCTCACCAAACTCCTCTCCTTCACCCATCATCCCACTGATGAGACTGTATCCTATTCAGCTCTCTATGTCCAACAGTAGGCACAGGGCCTGGAACAACAGGCTCAATGAATGTTTGTTTAATGGCTGGATGAATGAATGAGCAAACAGACAAACACTGACCCTTGTTATGCTTTGCTTCTTCTTTTGAAGCTGCTTTCAGGCACTGTGACCTTCAGATGTAAGCCTTCCATGTATCTGCTCTCCTGTGGCAATATTGGAAGGCAATCATGCAGTTGTTTGAAGTTTTCCCAGAGAACAGGGATAAGGCTTAAGTAGAGCTTCAACAGGAAAGAAACAAACAATAGTTTTAGTAGAGCATGACAGCTTGAAGAGCAGGTACTGACACAGAGTAGGTATCCAATGAATAAATAGAAGTAAATAAAATAATGAGATAAAAATGAAGGCTAATGTTTATGATGCTGGTTGATATCGTATTTGGTTTGTTGTTGTTGTTAACAAGCCAGACAGTGTTTTTAGGTGTTTCTCTGAGCTGTTCTAATGTACATCTTATTCCAGTCCCTACTAGATAATCAACCTATTAGACCAAGGTCAGAATTTTAAAGAGGTTAGTGATTGTTTTTGCCTTTATTAGTCACCTAGGTATTGTTTCACTTGGAGAAAAAAGAAAAAGAAAAGGGAAAATCAAGCCCCCAGATTCCATTGGTCCCTCTAATTTAATCTTCTTGCTGGAACAGTTACACAATTTATGTTTCATCTTGTATAGTGACCTGAAAAGTTTATAAGATGACTTATCATGCCCCAGTTCCCTGACATTCCTTTTGGTGCACCAATGGTTATCTTCATTGCCTCAAAATTCCATGCATTATGTTACCAATCAGAGCCTAACTAGAAAAGCAGAAACCACTTTATGACTTCTCAACAGAGTGAATTTAACCCAGAGAAGGTATGCTAAGGTAATTCAAAATTAAACAGCAGGAAATCACTACCATCAGCGTTAGTGTTAGAAAGACGAAATATACAGTGGAGTTACTGCACAGAAGGTCATCAGATGGAGGATGGAACTAAGACAAACCTGTCAAGCAATGAAACCATGATCCAGAGCAGTAGAAGAGAAGGAACTGCTAAGAATTGGCCTAGAGGAGAAAGGCAGGAGGAGAAATCCCTGGCTTTCTCTCTCCCACCCTGTTAAATCTCCAGCCAGTGTCTTACTTCATCAAAACTCAGCTAGAAGTCATTTCATCTGGGAGCTTGGGAAACACGGACTTCAGGGCTCAGTTTCCCCCTCTGAAAGAAGGTGAAGTTGAAGAGAGACAAGTGATGGAGCCAACATGTCCAAGCTTCTAGCCACAGCACCTACAGGTATATCGGTTGGTTCCAAAATGTAAAGCATCTTCTCAAAGGTTCTGTGTAGTTTCAACTATCTGATGCCATGTCCCCAATGGCTCCACAATTCCAATCATTTACTTTTAATCCTTGTGACCATCATAGAACCATATGGCAGAGACCACTGGAAACTAGAAAAAGCTTTTAAAAATGGAAGTTACCTAATGCAGTCCTTGCTCATATCATTGTGGATTTTTAGGCATTTAATAGAAACATACCAATAATATAACTTCTGAAATGTTCCCTTTTCCAAGTTCATGAGCTTGAGAAAGCTTATCTTCCTGCTAGAACTGTTGTAGTAGGTTCTTAATCTGAAAATACATCATGTTGTGAAAGCTATTTGAAACTCGAATTGCTGTAGGACTAACTCAAAAAGATTCCTTAAGATTCAGAAAATCAAGAAAACCCAAGAGGAACTTAAATGCTTGAATCCTTATCTCTGCATTTGTGGATCATGTCATTGTATACTCCAGAAAATGAATAAGTATTGAAGTGGATGGAGTGTGTGATTAAATCCCTGAGTGGGGTGAGTATGACATAATAATGCTTGACAAGTGCCTGAAGAGTTTAAATAGCAAGCAAGGAAGAAAATGGTTTCCTGCCACATAAGGAGTTAGAACTTGAAGTACCAGAATGGACTCAGCAAATGGAAACATTTGAATGACTTTCTAGAAATATTTCCTAATGGAGCCATAAATTAGGACACTGGAATTGGTTTTCCGGAGGGAAGTGATTGGAGCAGAGGTTTTTGAAGTAAACAAAAGAAAAGGCATCTGAGAAAATACACCACAGGGAATACACCTAAGGAGTCAGCTATTATTAACTCTCTTCTTTAGCTCCAGCACTAGAAATAGCAATGCTGTATCTGCACAGTGCTGGTCAATGAAGTGTATATATAAATATATATGTAAATATATATATACACACTTCATACACACACATTATCTTATTAAATCCTAAGATGAGAAACTAAGATTCACGAGTTTAACAATTGCTTGTTCGCAGGGCACAGTGGGTATTAGAGCCCAGTGTCCGATCCAGGGTCTCATTCAGTCTTCAGGACCCTTTCTGCCACAGCACAGAGCTTTGGGATCAGGAAGAGCCACTCACAGCAAATAGAAGCTATGGTTGATACTGGAGGAGTTCCTTATTCCTAGAGCTGATGTAGGCTTATCTACAAGACAAGGAAAATACCATCCCTTTCTAAACATTAGGAAACTGTAACACCTAGAGTTCACGGTTTTGGAGAAAATATAGTCTGAGAAGAAAGGGGTTCATTATAGAGCCTGATGTAGCTTATGGAATGTATCAGAGTACCAAGTAGTCCTGCTACTGTAAAATTCATGGGGTCCCGGACAAGAGTTCAAGTAGAGACCCACATATTATGTGCAAATACTTCAAAGTTAAACAGTTTTGAACTGTTAAATGAAATATGTGCTATGTTCACACCTTGCAAAATGTACATACAAAATGACCTGAAGGGTCAAGATCGACTTTTGGAGTCTCGACAAAGCATAGTGGCCTGGGGAAAGCATGGCCCTAACTCCCAACCGGGGCTCCCAGCCCTTCTCTCCCCTGTTCTGGCCCCACTCTGTGCCTCCAATTACCCTCATCTGCATATCCAAGCTCTATCCACATCCCCTGGCTATGAGCTGCCCTGTAGTCACCCTCAGACCTAAAGGCATCCACACTGATGGCATAGTCATCAAGAGAATGGCCCCAGGAACGCAGCCTCCATAGACCCTGGAAGCCAGTGCAGGCTTATTTAGGGAAGAGAGCTGCCTCCATGGTTCTGGGGTGCAGTCTGGGGCTAGAGGTCCAGTTAGGTATGTTCCATCAGCCCTATGTACTCCTCACTCAGTGTGAAGGTGTGTGGCCAGAGGACAGCCAGAGCAAGAGCCTCTAAGGTGCTTGCCCCAGAGCGGGAGCCCCTCCTGCCTGCATCTAAGTGTGGAAGCAGGCCTAGGTTCTGCATGTCCAGGAACAGTGCAGCCTGATGAATGGCACAACCAGGCTGAGGGACTCCTTAAGGGTGACCTGGCTGCCATGGACACCTGCTATTCTGTACTTGAAATGCCAGGTACTGGCATTTAGAACCTTCCTCACAGCTGCTGCGGAGACCAAAAGCTTCTGCAAATGTGCTTTCCTGGGGTTCTAATCTCTCCTTGTAAGGCTACGATCTCACAGTGCTGATTTTCCCATTTCCAGTCTTGGGCAGGACGAACGTAAATCCGTGTGGAAACTTAGCTGCAAATGTAGTTTGGTCTTTGCAGCTTTTATTACTCAGGAAAAGAGAAGCAGATTGAAATGAGTGACCACAGGAGATCAAACCTCTATGCAACATCTTTGAATAAAACCACTTATTGAGATACAAATAGAAACAACTTGAATACATATTGCTTACTTATGGTAAAACCACCATTATGGATTTATTGGTAATGACTATTTGGAGCACTCTGCTAGAAAGGATTCTGAGGCTTTCTCTGAACTCAGTGATAAAAAAGCACTTTTCCTGATTTTCAGTATCTGCCATGGTTACGGGAGCGACCAGGGTCATGAAGCCCATGCCATTTTTGGAAGCAGGACTGCATTTTAGATGTATGTAAGTAGGCACTGAGTAAGGTTTTGTTAAATAAATGAATGAACTATAAGTAAGTGAATTATAGCTACAACGTTAGGCAGGAATTAAAATGATTTCTGAGTTTTATTTTTACCTTGTGATTCTAATCCATTTAACTTCATCTGTTACCACAGTAAGTTAGAGAAGGAAATAGATCTAATAAAAGGTAGGTAAAAAAAAAAAAAAAAAAACAAAGGTGACATTTCTATCAATTAAAGAAGCAGAAGAGATTTCTCATTGAACTGAGGGAAAGAAAAATGATCAGCATTGGATGCAGGGTCAGGATTCCTTTGACCCTTTCCCATTTTCTCCAGTGTTAGTTAAGGTAATATTGCCTGCTGTCACAAAAAAACAAAAAAACAAAAAACAAAAACCAACAACAACAAAAAAAAACCCCAAACATCAGCGGCTTACCAGTGGTACGAATTTGTTCTCTTTCCCACAGTTATCTGATGCATGTGCCTCTTCTCAGTGGGGGAAGGTGGCTCGGGCTGATGAAGGCTTTAACTTCAAGCAGGAGCTGCAACGTTGCCCTGGGCATTGATGTGTGGAAAGCTTATGGGTGAAGAAAGTGGCTAGCTTTTTAATCACTTTAATTCAAGTGACAGATATCACTTCTGTTTGTATTTCCTTGGTGAGAACTACTCACCTGGCCCCACCTGGATGCAAGGGCAAGACTGAGACATATAATGTCTTTCTGGGCAGCTGCTTCCCACAATAGCTCTAGATCAGTTCTACTCAAAGTATGGTCCATGGACCAGCAACATCAGCATGACTTGGGAACATGTTACAAATGCACATTCTTGGGTCCCACACAGGATTACTGAATTAGAACCACTGGGTGGGGGAGGAAGTGGCTCGGAAAGCTGTGTTGTAATGAACCCTTGGCAGGATTCTTATGTGGCTTCTCTGAAAACCCTGGGCCTTGTCATTTCTATGACTGCAGTCATGACTGCATGCCAGCATGCCAGTACACTGGAACCTTGTTCTCAAACTTCAGTCTGTTCCAAAAGCAATTTGTTCAAAAACCAAAGCACACCTGGCAGACATGTGATTGATCATACAGCTATCAGCATAAAAAGAGTTATTGGGTCAGTTTTGTTCCATAACCAAGACATTTTTTTCCCATGAACAACTTGATGGAGAAGCAAATTGTTCAAGATGGGAGCCGTTGGAGAACTGAGGTTTGACTGTATTTGAAGCCCATCCCTGAAGGCAGGTTATACTTCCTACTCCCTTAAGAGTCAGGCTTCATCATGTGGCTTACATTGGCCAATAAAATGGGGGAAGAAATGTGAACAATGGAACAAGGAGGGTCACCAAAACCAGAGCCAATGGTGAGCCAGCTTATGCATGCTCTTCTGCTTTGCTGATTCCTCTTTCCTTTGGTCACTGCAAACCGCAACAACCAGGTACAGCTGCTCTGCAAGCCTAGCCCTTGGAATGAGGAGCGCAGGCAATGTAGAGCAGAGCCACAGCTGGCCTGCAGTGGGCATGCATAATAGCGCGGGAGAGAAAGAAACCTTTGTTGTTTTAAGTTTTGACATTTGAGGGTGTTTCACACTATAGCATTATCCTGACTGATATTTCCTGTTTCCTCCAACCCCATAATCCTGACTTTGACTTTTAGGAATGGCTTTGCAAAGCTTACTTCGAGGGATTATTTCTTCCTTGGCACTATGCTAAAAATTTTGGCATCCTCCCCACAAGTAGGTTTTTCTACACTTAACCTTTACTTTCTTTTAGTCTTTTTTATTCCTACTTTAAGTGTTGACAGTGTCTCAAAGCCTTGACCATTTGTACAACAGAATTCTTCTCTCAAGTTCGCTCTGTTTTTGGTGACCCTGATTTTCCCACTGTTATCACACAAAATATCACTCGGGTAGGTTCTTGCTTCATCTTCTAAGTCCCAGTTTTTCTCCTCTAGGTTTTTTCAAGAGTTCCGTTCTATTGGTTGACATTCATTTGTTTTCTTGAGAATTTGACTCAAGGGATTCAAAGATAAATCAAATCACAAAGACTCAGACTGTTAGAAGGATGTCCTTTTAAGTGGTCTGCTAAAATCAGATTTAAACTTGATCAGCACATACACTAACATATATTAATATGATTGGCAGAGTCATCCAGAGTCATATATTTGGGGCTGCGGTAGGATTGCATGATTTTATTTTGGGGGGCGGTAGCAATTTCTCTAACTAATTTTGTTAACCTTAGGGCTGTATTAACATAATGACTTTGAACTTCCTGAGTGTGACTTCCTGGTCAGTGATGAGTAGGAGGGGCGGTGGCTGGAATTAAAACTGGGACATAACCAATGTTCAGTAAAACGTCAACTGTCTATCTAGAACATTAAGGAAATGTGTTGTTCTGGTAACAAAGTTCATATGTATAAAAATAGGTTATTTAAACTATTTTTGGTGAACATCTCTGAAAATATATATATGTGTCCCTGTTTTATTAAATAGAACATTCTAATTTGATCTTGTCTTGATGACTCAGTCATAAATTATTCTAAAGGGCTGTAATAGAGCCTGTTGAGTGCAAGGCTCTGTGCTTGAACCTCTGGGGATCCAGTGTGGAGTTCTGGTATTAACTTCTCAAAAGAGTTTTTCTGTCTTCATCAACTCTCAGGCTGCCAGCTGCCTCTTTCTGATGCTGCTAGTGCGCCTCCCTGGTGACCTGCTTCCTTGAACTGGGAAACTTAGACAATTATGCTCATTAGAGTTGTGCCTAAACTATAAATAAATCAATTCCAAATGTGAGTCCCAGGGATGCTCTATGTGAATAAAGTGCATGTGTTTCATTATGTTACTTTTGCCTGCTGTGCTGCCCTTCCTTCCTTCCTTCCTTCCTTCCTTCCTTCCTTCCTTCCTTCCTTCCTTCCTTCCTTCTTTCCTTCCTTCCTTCCCTTCTCCTTCCTTCCTCTTTGTCTCAGGAAAGTGAGATTGCTTCCTTACTGAAGTGGATGCCATAGCTATATGGGGTTAATGGAAAACCTAGCCATAATGCTTTTCAATTTTAAGACCCCTTTATGCTGTTCACAATGTTCTCCCTGGTGGCATTTGCACCTGTCATTTTGGTATATCGTACTGTATCATTTGGTAGTCATAGTGGTTATAAAGTTGGCATAAGCTAACCTTGCTAATAACGTAGTACTAATTTAATCCGACAGAGAAGTAAAAATGTCTAGCCTGTTGCTTATTCTATTCTTTCTGAACACTTGCACTTTCTTTTCTCTAGGCTGCATGGTCTTGTGAAAAAGACCTAAAATCATCACCTCTTGTTTTGTCTACAGGTACCCAAGGCATTTTTCTCTGATTTGGTTCTGTGCATGGAGGACAACCTGGGGTAAAAGTATAGAGAGGATACCTATACACGATGAAAAAGGTGGTGAGAATGCGAAGAGTAGCATAAAACAATGCAAGAATTAGAACTTTTTGGACATTAACCTTCTGAAAAACATTAACAAGGGCTCTTCAAAGCTGCATCTTTCTTGTCAGTTACAGAACCTTTTATTCTATGAGCACCTTGTTTGTTAAAACGTGTGTGATGTTGAAGGACTTGACCCTGCACACCTGTGCCTCCCCTGGGTTTGTTTAGTGCTGGGAGAAAATGATTTGTCCGCATACTGAAGAGGAGATGTGCCTCTTTCAAGTCTTCCACTGACACATGTGGAAGGTATGATTTATCACATGAGGTCAAGACCTTTGTGTGTCTGCGATTACACTCAACATTCCAGGCCTCTTCTGTGGGTCTTCTCCTCTGCATCAAGCTACAACCTGTTGCTGTACTGCAGGGATGTGGGAGAGCAGAAAACAGATGTTTACATTTACTGTAGTAGTGGTGGAGGGTTATAGCCAACTTGTCAGAGCTATAAAAGCTGGGCATGGAGTTTCAGAAACCAATGGAGGCTGCCTGGCTGGGATGGAGCATGAGCAGCCGTGCAGAGCATGAAAAGAAACCACCATTAAATGAAAACCAGTCAGTGTTTCCACATGACAGCGTTCTCGCTGGTAGACTTGGCTTCTGGGGCTGTCTTCCGGGCTCTAGGCCCTAAGAGAAGACTGAGGAGCAGATGGCTGCAGGAACAATCAAACCCACTGGGTCTGTCTCATGGAGTAGAAAGAAGAAAAGTTTGTTTTCCTTCCTTCCATTCATCCATCCATCCATCCACCCACTCATCCATTCTTTCCACATAGAATGCAGAGGAATTTTCCAAAACGCACCTCTGGTCATGTGACTCTCCTCTTAAATCCTTTCCTTGCCTTTTCATCAAGAAGAAGTCCAGACTCCTGAATGTGGCCTCCCTGGTCATGCATAATGAGGCTCTGTCTGCTTCTCTGGTGATATTTCAAACCCTCTTCCATCACTTTATATACTCTATACTCCCGTCACATAAACGTCTCAGTAACTTGAAAGAAATCATGCTTGCTATTGCCTCTGGGGCTTTGAGAAAGCTTTTTTTTTTCTTCTTTTCCTCTCCAGGCTTTGCTTCCATTACTATTGGTTCCCAGTACCATGTGCTCTCCTAGCACCCTCTGACCTCCATTCAGAGCCCGGGAGTAAGTGTTACTCTCTTTAATGCATCTATCTTCCCACTACATTCTAAGCTCCTTAAGGGCATAGCTGTGACCTACAAAACCTAGCGTAGAGTCTGACACTTAACATGAATTTAGCAAATAGTTGTATAAAAATGTATGACCAAGATTGATACTGTAGCTTAAAGATTGGGGGGTTTTGGTCAAGCTTTTTGTATATGTATTCCAGCACCACCTGTTCTGAAATATATGATTTTGGACAATTTACTCCACTGGTCTGGGCCTTGGATTTCTTATTGTTAAATAGGAATAATAGTAGATAATTCTTAGGATGTGGTTAAATGAGGTGACATGTGTCAGGCATATAGACTAGTGTCTAGCACACAGAATACACTGAGTTATATATAATTACAATTAAGTATCTTTTATATACTCAGGCCTCTGGACTTGAACCTGTGGTAGAATACAAAGTTGTATAATATAAAAGTCACTGCAGGGGCTTGATTTCTCTAAGCCTAACAGGTGCTCTATGAGGCAAGCTGAGAACCAACACAGGCTCTGGGAGATACCCTGGGGTGTCTGGGAGAACACCTGGGACACACCCGGCCTCAGGGCTCAGGACCACATTCTCCATGCTGCCCTGGCCTGATCTTTCAAACAAGCCCAACTCCTCCCCATTCCTGAGCTCACTTCACCATTAGTGTTCCTGTTTTGTTCCCTTGTGTCTTTATTTCTCTTTTCAGTACTCTGGTGCTTCTGAGAATGAGGTCTGTTGCATTTGTCACCAACAGACCCCTTCTCATATCCTGGTGACCAGAGTCCTATTTATAAAGCCCAGGCCCTGTTGGGGCCATGCTATCTCTTTGATGCTGACCACATATTCACATTACCTTGGTCTGGAATTCCCATCACCACATTCTTCCTGCCTGACTCTTTAGCCCCCTCTGATGACGCCTGCCTGCCCAGACTGCATGGTTCCTGCCTCTTCTGATTTCTGGAATATGGATGGATCTGCCTCCTGTTGCTTACCTGACCCTATTTTTATGTAATAAGTCCTTCAATCTGAAACTCTTCTCTCAGTTGTATCTTGCCACCACCCAAACTCCTGTTTAGAGAGTTCTGCCCTCAAAAAACTAGAGTATCTTAATGCATGTCTTTAAATGACAATTAAAGAAGGTTGAAAGTCAGAGGTGCCTTGGAACACCAGTGCAAGTTATCTGCTTATAAAAAAAAATACTTTAAAGGAAATAGGGGAATGAGGCCACTTATGTCTCTATACTGACAGTCCAGGAAACAGACTAACAATTTATTGGACAACAGAGAAACTGTCTCCACAGGGTGCCCATCATAGGATTCTTGACTCCCTCCCAGCCCTTATTAGGAATGGAGAAATTCTTCCATTAACACCAGAGTACATAACTATGGGTGCGGGAAAGACTCCAACTTTCCATTCCAAAACTTGGCGTCCATTGCTTGGAGAATGTCCTTTTGTGCCATCCAACAGATTGTAATTGGGATGATCAAATTCTGAGTCAAACCCTATAGTCTGATGTGGACCAAATAAGTGGTTTGGATGGCAATTGAAGATGGAAAAGAATAAAGACACGGAGCTGGGAAAGAAAACTCACTGCTGTTTTATTTCCTTGTTACAGCATCTTCATGATGTTGTAGTAGTTTAATCAAAGTTGGGTGAATCTCTTTCTTTTCAAGGAATTAAGAATAAGGGCCAATAATTAATGATATAAGTAATCAATCAGCTGACTGGAAATGACCATTTGTGTTTATTATTCTTTTCTTTCCTTGGAAATGCATTGGAGGGGAGAAAGCGTTTCTTCTTCAGCATTGCCCCTTGAAGGCAAAAGGGGAAAATCTTCTCTTTTAGGAAGTGATCTGGCAGTTTGGTTTCCATGACACACAAAAATAAGAAAAGATTTTAGTATTAAATCAAAGTTTAAATTCCTCTACCATCTTCTGACTGATTGATCTTTCTTTTGCTGAACCTCATCCATAAAAAGGAAGGAATGGTATTGATCTCAGAATGTTGCTGTAAGGATTAATTTATGGAATGTATATGAAGGGTCTGGACAGTGACTAGTACTTGTAGGGACATGATTAATGAATTCTCAGTTGTTCTTGCTAATTAGGGTCAGGGCTCATGGAAACAAGTGCATGTGGGAAGAATGCTTTACAGCATGGCCATATTTAAACACGAGTTGGTGAATTGGTGAAATATTCTGTCTCGGCAGCAACTCCCAGAGTTCATCCACTGGCTCATTTTGGGAACTTCCTTTCCCTTTGTTTTTTGCCTTCTGCCTCCAGATATGCAAAGGTCATTCTTATCTGTGTAAATAACCAAGTTGCCTTTATTTCAACCATGCAAAAACTGATGTTCATTTAATTTTTCTCACATTCCATCCTGTTAATTTCTTCCTGAACACATGGAGAAATTGTCATTTTCTTACTAACATACCAAAGTTGAAAGTCTTCTTACCCCCTCCTTAAGGTCCTTCTCAAGGTTTTTTGTCATTGGTACTATCATCCTCTTACTCATTTATTCATTCATTTATCCTTTTATTCATTTTTCTCATTCATTCATTCAATATATATCTATATATTTCATGTGCCAAACCTAAGCTCTCATGAGAGAGTTAATAAGTGTCCCAGTAAGACAGGCAGAATAAGGCAGCATTTAAGAGGAGCTGCTTTGAATTCAGAGACAGACCTTTGTTTTAACCCAGACTCTGCTATGTCCTAGCTGGCTGACGTGTGCAGGTCACTTCAAGCTCCCTAGACCTCAGTTCCTCATCAACAAAATGGGGGCCATATCAGTTCTTACTTTTCAGGGTGGTTGTAAAGAGTAAACACAACGATAGATGAAGGTAAAGTTCTGAGTACACTGCCTGACATGTAACAAGATGTTACCTTTTGTGATGGTAATGATTGGGATTTTTAATGAGCTAGTTCTTCATGCAGGTTAGAACTCAGTAGGGGTATCACCTAAATTCCCAAAGAACCATTCAAGACTTTAAAGCAGATTAGGGACTAAGTGGTGATCTCCTTTGATGCCTTATTTTTCACACTTCCCCATCCACAGCCAGACTGTGAGACTAGTCAGTTTCTCCTTTGCTATGTTTCATAGCTCAATCTTTCATTCTGTAATCCCACTCAGAATCCCCAATCATCCTAAATGTGATTTTTATGGAAGTGTTATCTAATTACCAAGTATAATTAAACTAGACTTATTTCTGAGGAATGGATGGTCTCCTTGGGCATCATCGTGCAGTGCAGGGGCTGAGCCGGGCTATCATAGGATAATCACATCTCTGACCGCAGCTATTTTCCGTGACTCAGACATGGACTTGCAGAATTCTTCTATTGGTAATAGTCTCTCTGCTGTCTTTTTTATCTGATTGTAAATTTAAAGATGTCCATCTGGCTGAATTTGATGGATATCGTTAAAAGATTAATCTATTAACCAGGGAGTATTATTCAAATTTGCCTTAATGAAACTTCTTCTAAGGTAACTTTTAATACCGATATGGCAAACGGCTTCCATCTCACATGCTGTCTGTGTCAATTAGCTCTTGCTGTGCAACATACCCCTAAACTTCGTGGTCGTTATGTTTCATGGGTCTATAAGTTGGCTGAGGGGTTCTGCTGGTCTGTGCCAGGCTTGGCTCCTTTTGGCTGGGCTCTTTCAGGTGTGTGCAGTTGGTCGGCAAGTTGACTGGGATGGTTCGATCTGCTATAGGTTCAGGTGGATCTACTTGGCTCTTCCCTACATGCCTCTCTTTCCCTCTGGGAGGCTCTGCCAGGCATGTTCTAATGGCAGTGTCAAGGATCAACAAAGAAATGGCAGAAACGCACGAGAAACTTTTCAAATCTCAGCTGGTGTCAGATTTTTCCCATTGGCAAAAACAAGTGACATAAACAAGGCCAGACTTAAAGTGAGAAAACATGACCAGAAAACACGGGTATAGGGAGGCATGAAAACCTAGAGCTACAAATTCAACTTTTCTGACCACAATTATTAATATGCTGTCACATGCAAAACATATTCACTCCCATCCCAGGACCCTCCCGAATCTCAAGTCATGGCATCATGTTCGAAGCCCAGCATGCTGGGGTCTACATCAGGTCCACATAAGGTTCCTATTGATTCTGAAGGTTTCATCCACCCTATACATGCCCACCGTATAGTGGCGAAATGAGAACACAATAGCTTGTATAGAAACATGCCCATTTGGAAAGGGAAAGAATAGGAAGTACATAGCAGTCACTGGTCCATAAGCAGTTGTGAACCTGTTACAGGCAAATGCTGTCAGCTTCCCCTACCCTGGAGTTGGGGAGTATTCTGTGATCAGATGTTAGTTCTGCTCTGAGAATGGCTCCCAGCCCTCGGTTCTCTGTGACTCCGGGCTCAGCCCTCTGGCTTGTCATTTCTTCTCTACCCTCCTTGACCACTTCTCAGGAGGGCATTGGGAAGCAACTTCTGCCTACAGAGAATCGGGGGCACAAAGCTTTCCCTACAATTTTGAGATACTTTTTCCCAACAGTCTCAATTTCTTTTAGTTCATACTGACAGAGCATTGCCAATCCAGCGGAATTAAAAACATTGTGGATTTCCTTTGAATATGATGTGATTCTACTCTATGAGCTAAAAGCTACCCCTTTAATAGTCTTGTAAGTCTTTTTGTATAGTAGAGAAGTTCTACTAGAGCTTGCCTTAATTTTTTGCAGGTCTTTACAAAGGACCTTCTAGCCACAGCTGTGATTTGATCTTTTGTCCTCAAGCTGTATTTTATTTTGAGAGGTTTTCTGCTCGCTAGACAGGCTAGAGATGAAAAACAGTTTTATGTTCCCTGACAGAAAATCATGAATCCTCTCTATTTCCTCTGTGTTCTGCTAATAAACTAGCTAATTTTTTCTTTATAACATCTGTTTCTTTTAAATTTTTTTAAATTACAGTTTACATTCAATATTATTTTGTATTAGTTTCAGGTGTACAGCATAGTGGTTGGACAATCATATACTTTACAAAGTGTTCCGCCTGATATTTCCAGACCCTGCTGGCACCATACATAGTTATTACAATATTATTGACTATATTTCCTATGCTGCACTTTACATCCCTACAACTATTTTGTAACTGCCAGTCTCCTTCTTATAACAGTTTATCATACACAGCCAGTAAGGGTCAGTCAGCACTTTAAACATTTTGCCTGGAAATCTCATTGCTCATATCCAAAAGTTCATGACAACATTTTCTACCTTCTTAGTTACAACATGTGATGATTTTACCAATTGTTTCACCATTATACAAGACGCATCACCATGTTTCCAGTCTCCTTTACCCATTTCCTGTCATCCCAGCTTCTGCCAACTGATCTGACTGAAAGCCAGTCACATACCATGTGTTTTAGTTGTGAGAGAAGCTGAGTGCAAGACCAAGCTCTTTGTTCATTCACTAGTGTGTATCACAAACCACTCCAAAACTTAGCGGCCTAAAAGAACCACCATCTACTATCTCTTGTGAGCCTGTGGATTGGTTAAAGATTTCGCAGACTGGGACTGAGCTCAGCGCACGGAGGCTCTTCTGTCTGGGATCCAGACTGGCCTTGCTTGGAAAATCTTGGCCCTTCTCCTTGTATTTCTTATGGGGAGGGGCAAAAAAACCCCCAGAATTTATCTATAAAAATTGTGTATTTATTTTTACATGTTTAAACTTCAGTTACCTTCAAAGTAGTCTTTGTTTGATGCAATACTCCTATTGAAATGTTTTTCCACTGCTCAAAACAGTTTTTGAACTTGTCCATTCTGATGCCTTTTAGTGCTTCTGCTATATTTTGTTTCATCTCATCCACATCGGCACATTGTTTCTCTTTGAGGACTTTTTTCTTCCAGGGGAAACCAAAAAAAATTGCTCAGGGCAAAATCAGGGAGTAGGGAGGGTGGGTGGAGCACAGGGGTCATGCTGTGTTTTGGTCAGAAACTGCTAAACACTTGGCATGGGGTAGGCAGGTGCACTCTGCTCATAAATCACCCATCCTGAAATGGGCAAACACGTTGAATCTTTAAAAAAACTTGCTGAAGCAAATGCAGTCTCTCACAACAGCACCAACTAGTCCACTGATACAGATGAGTTCCTAGAACACTTACCTAGTGGAGGAAGCCGGTACTACAAGGGGCCCGCCCTCCAGAAAATAATACTGTTTTTATTGCCTCCCACATGTACTTAGATTTTTTAAAACCATTTTTATTGTTATTTTATTACAGTTGTCACTTTTGCCCTCCTCTGCCCATCCCGTCCCCGTCACTGCTCCCACAATCGATTCCCACATTGTTTTGGACTGCCTGCATGAAATACTACATTTCAAAACATTCAGAGGCTGTATGTAGGCTTGAAAAAAGGTGCTGTGTCAATTAGTAAATTCAGAGATGGGGGAAAGAAATAGAGGGGGCACATTTGTCATGTCCTCACTATTTCCCTCTTGAGCCCTGAGATCATCAAGGGTTAGGTAAAATTTCATTTATATATATCCACCTACTATGACATCTGCTGATTATTAGGTGTCTGTCAATATTTTGGAGAGTAGCTGAGTAAATAAATGGACAGAGAAGATGCTCGTATAGGGATGCAACATGGACTGAATCATCAGGCAGGTGTTCTTCAACCTGTTCAGACGTTTGTCTTTCCAGTTTTTAAAATCCACCCCATAGAACATTCATGTTGTTACACCTTTTCTCAGCTACTAGGTAGGCAGATTGGTCTTTTCCCCTGTTATTTCAACAGATGAATGTTCTCTTATTTGCATGATAAAATTAGTTTCTATTTACAGCTTTCCTTAAACCCTCCTCCTTGGTCAGTTTAGTCAGAATAATCTCCTTCTTGTACTTAGTGTTCTTTTTACTACATACTAAGTACTCATTTCTCCCACTACAAGAATGAATCATTTAGATGTCTGACATTAGACTAGATGAAAGTGGCTGGAAATCATGGCCTGTGTGTAATTTGTCTAAATATTCTTCATAGTATCCAGCCCAGTTGCTTCCAAATGACACATTTAATAAATTTTATGAATAAATAGTGAATTAATGAACAAACGTATACCACACAAGGGCAGAAAATTTATTTCATTTATCCTTAGCCATTGTATCAATACCTGGTACATGGTAGCTAATTAATAAATATTTATTGAATTAAAGATGAATGAGTAAATGAATTAATGAATGAATTAAAAATAAGCAAATCCAGAGATGTTCTACTATACATTGCATTAGGGAATTCTTCTGTGATTAGTTTTAATAGTAATTTCTTAAAACATCCCAGGGACTAAACTTCTATTATTATCCCAGTTTTCATTCTTGCTCAAAGACCTTTTACCAGGCAGTGTGAATGAGAAATGGTGCACTGTGCTCACCAGGAGATTCATTTTAAAAGGGAAATATTTCAGAATTCCTAACAAGACAAGTAGGACGTTAGAGCCTTTTCAGGCCAAGTGGGGCTGGTCTTGTCTGTCCAGGCAGAAAGGACCAGCGCCTGTATCCTCAGTAGGGCAGCCTGGTAGATGTCAAAATCCTTCCTTTGGTCCCCAAACCTTCCTGCTGAAACATATCCCCTACCTTCGAGAGTTTCAGGGTTCAAGGAAGTGGTTGTCAGACTTAATTGACTTACTGAATCTCACTTTTTACTCTCTGATCATTCTAATTTAGTTAGCCTGGAGTCTGTCCCAGGAAACTATTTTATTAATCACCCCACTCCCATGATTATGACATTGGTGGCCTGTAGACCACACTTTAAGATACACTAATCGTGTGTGTGCAAATGTATCTGTGTGTATGTGTGTGTGTGTGCAGCATGCAACAACACAAAAACCTATCATCGATGCTGAGATGGATGTCTGGATGTCTGCATAGGACACCCAGTGGGGGCAGGAGAAAGGAAGTTGTCACCTTTACTAGAAGTGTCTGGGCCCTTGCCTTACTAGGAGTCTTGGCTGGGTGAGCATTTTCTCTTTTGCAATAATTTGTAATGTTTTTAGGATCCTGTGGAGGGAACAACTGAAGTCCTGAAAGGGCTAAGGCATGCACAGAGTTTGGAATTTTGTAAAGGCTACCTCTTGCCTAGAAAATCCCAGGACAGTGCCCATCATGTGTTATATGTTTCTGAGAATCCTCCCGGTAACCTTGGTGCTAGCAAAAATGATAAAAGCTTACTACGCTGGGCACATCCCCAGGGTGTAAACAGCAGAGATGATGGGGTTACATGGGATGGATTTGCCATATGAAACTGCAGGAATCTCATTTCCAAGCCAAGCAGTTAATACACTTAGAATAACTGGTTTTTGTCTATTAGGATATCATATCTGATCATGTGCCTGAACTTCAGCTTAATGGTGCAGAACTTTACTTAGAGCTCCATAGTTGTCTTCCCTCATTGTCCGTGTGGGTGGGACTAATGGGAAGCAGAGGAGAAAAGGCGCTCCATTGAGTACTCAATTATCCTACTAACATCACATAGCCTTGGGTTGTTGGATGTGTGCTTTATAAGCACTATTAAGTTTGATCTCTTTTACTCCTCTGCAATTATCTGTTGGAATTTTATAGGACTGTGGACATACCAAGAGGAGGGATTTAATCGTTAAGTACTTTCAGCCTAATTGGTTCTCAATTGGGAGAGAAGCCTTGGGTTTGGAGACTTGCCACGTGTTAGCAGAGCATGGCGGTTCATTGCCCACCTGTGGAGCTGACAGATCCAAGAGACAGTCTGACTTGGCACCATTTTTGGCATGTAGTTTGTATCTTCAGGCCTGGTGCTAGGGCTCTGTATTTGTCTCCTGTGCCTATGCTGGGCAGATACGGAGGCTTCGCCAAGTGTCTTAGATAGCCAGCTTAAGACTCTGACTGTGGCAATTCGTGTGCAAGAGCATGGAGTGTTATTGCTATTGCCCATGGAAAACCAGTCCGGGGTGACTGAATTAACATATAATCCATCTAGTTTTCGACATTTATTTCATTGTGCCTTTGACACACACCCAATTAGACTGGTGAGCCCCTTATTTGTATTGCTAAGTACAAAACCCCACTTGTGAGGAAGAAACTAAGGTCCAGCAAGGGAGAAATGATTAAATAAAGTATGTATCCTTATGCTAGCTAGTGCACAAGCATTACAATCATGATTTTGAATATTATTGTACAATTATGAAAATCTACTCACAATGGGTTATTAGATAATAATATCTCTAGCATATAATTTCTAACCAGAGTAGAAAGTCAATAAAACAAATCCCACAAATCTCAATAAGAGTTAAGTGCAAGGATTCTGGGAGGAAACTGGTCTGGTTTAAAGAAGTTAGGTAACCTTTTCAAAGTTATACTTAAGTGTTACATAGTTCTGAAAAAAGTTACTTCATCTATGAAGACTATTTTTTTTTAAATTTATAAAATGGAATAATATTCATAGTACTTACTCCACAGAGTTGTTACAGGTATTTAACATTCTAATGTATCTAAAAGGATACATTCTTTGCCTGGCACATAATAAAAGCTCAATAAATGACACTCTTAAGTTCACAGATAAATACAGACTCACATAGGCACACGAACACACTTTTAAAACCTTCTCACATTTTCAGCCTTGGTGATCAGTTGTTTTCTTCTCCTACAGCCTTCTGCCATTAATGCTAAGCTGTGAGGGCAGGAAGCTGGCTTCTGGAATTGCACAGTGTGGTGTGACAGTCACCACCCATGCTCTAGAGTGGCCACTGAACGCTTGAGATATGGCCAGCCCCAAATGAGAGGGCTCTTTATGTATGAAATCTGTACTGGAATTTGAAGACTATGGCAAATAGATTTTGAAGAGTGTGGCAAAAAGAACATAAAGTATGTCGGTAGTTTTTCATGTTGTTTACATGCTGAAAATATAGTTCTGATATGTTAAGTTAAATATGTTATGAAATAAATAAACTCATTGTACCCTTTTGGTGAAGGCAACTATACAGACCTTCTATGATGATTCTGAATGGAATACTCTTCCCAAAATAATTGTGTTTGAAGCTGCTCTTCTGCTTCATAGTCCTGCACTTTCAGTTACATGGACTGACATTTCTGTTTGGATCCCACCGTCCCCTAAACTCACCATGTCCCGAACTGTATTTTCATTTCCTTTATGATCATATCCTGTTTCTGACCTTGCTCCGTTCTATTCTCACAGCCCTCAGGACCTCCCCTCAGCTTGCCACAACCACTTCAATGCTTTCATCTGGAGGCTTTTCTCTGACTTGACTCCTTTCCAGTCATTCTGTTTCCTCAATCCAGATTTGATCTGCTCAAATATTATTTATTGCTTAAAAATTATATCATCTTTCTTCTTGAAAGCTTTCAATGCCATCCATTTGCCCATAAGATGACTCACACCATTTAGTACGGCATTGTTTGGGACTTCTCTTTAATTTCTTGGTCTAGCTTTCTATTCTAGAAAATCCTAACTATTCTCTGTCTTTCACACACAACTTCTGGGAATGGTAGAGATGCTCTAAGGAGCTCCATACACAGAAAAATGAGTAGATTTTGCAAGTTGATAAGGGAGAGGGAAGGAAGAGATTTCATTTTTGGACATATAGAAGTTGATATGCTTTTTAGATAAGTTAAAATTTCCTTTTCAATTACTTACAAGAAGACATGAGGTTCTCATTTTAATGGGAATTGAGATGGGGAAAAGATATAAAAAAAGAACATCGATGTCATTTGACAATATTTTGAGATATGAGCTTCTCATTGTACTACAAAAATGTACTGATGCTTTAGAGTCACAGTTATTTGGGCATTTGTTCTGGCCTATTTTTCCAGGAAAGAAAGAGGTTTTGAGGTTTATCTCCAAAGGGCGCATTCCTGTGAGATTACCGAGATAAATGGGACTGCCCACGGCTTTAGATAGTATTGCCCAGGCCTTGAATTTGTGGACTTCTTTATAATTTCCAAGTAGCTTTAATGGTCATTAGCTCATAGAATCGTCTCAACCCTATGAGTTTGGCATATGGCAGACAAAATGGCAAACATTATTGCCATTTTGAAGAAAAGTGGAACATAGAATTTAGCTTACTTACTGACGGACACAAAGCTACATTTTGATATTAGTCTCCATTGCTTTGCACTTGCAATTAGCAAAAATCACTCATAACCTGAACTATTTAATCTTGACCTATAAAGAAGTACATGCTTCCTGGTTTATCTCTAAGAATTAGATTTTTTACTTTCAGAGGTGAGTTTCCCTAGGAAATCCATGGCGAAGTTTTCATTATGTACAGTATTCGATTATTATTTACATTGGTTTTGGTTGAGGGAAAAATAATATCCTGCTAATTCTTACTTTACAATTCAAAGAAGTTTGACATATGCAGTAATCCAGCCTTCATTTCTAAATGTTTATTTTTTATTATAAAAGTAATGAATGTTCATTATAGTAATATTGGAAAATGCATAAATGTGAAAGGTAGGATTTATTTTTGTTTTTTTGTATAATTTGCACATAGTTAAATGCAGAGATCTTAAGTGTACAGTTTGATGAGTTTTGAAAAGCGTTCACACCTGTATGACCCACACTCTAGTTAGGATGTAAAAGATTTCATAACCCTGGGAGCTCCCTGGTGTCCTTTTACTATCTATCCACATGACCCCCCTGCCCCACCCCAGGCAACAACCATTCTGATTTCTATTCAGGAAGGCAGAATTAAAAAAAAAAAAAAACAAAACTCAAGTCCTACCCCACACTGACAATCACTGCTGAGCCTATCAGCTGCTGTTGACACCATTGAGCATTTCCTTTCTAATACCCCACACCTTACCTTGACCTTTGAGGCCTAGCACTCTCTCATTTCTCTCACCTAACTAGTTGCCACTTCTCTGTCTCCTTTGCTCAGTTCTCGTCTTCCTAATCGCTAAGTGAGCAGGACAGCACTTGACTTTCTCCTGTTCCCTAGCTGCACCCTCTGCCTAGTGGTCTCATCAACTCTCATGGCTTTCAGTGCCATTTCTAAGTAGACAATCCGCAAGTTTTCATAGCCCTGACCTCTCCCTTGAACTTGAGTTTGAGATCCAACCGTAGAAAACATTCTCACATGAATTTCTAACCAGCCTCTCAAAGGTAACTTACCCTAAATCTAAGATTTCATTAGCACTTTCTGATCTCCTTAGTGTCTTCATCTCAGAAAATGGCAACTCCACTTGCTTGAGCCAAAAGGCTGGAGGGCATTCTTAACTCCACTCGTTCTTTTAAACTATATAGGGAATCCTTTAGGAAATCCTGTCAGCTCTACTTCAGAGTGTAGAAGAGAATCTGACAGATTCTTACCACTTCCCACAATAACACCTGAATCCAATCCACCTCCATCATTGTTCCCCTGGACTAATGTAGTAATTTCATAAGTAGAGGACCTGTCACCCTGCAACCTGTACTCCACGTAGCAGGCATACACAACCTTTTAAAATATAAAATTTTTCTCTCAAGCTGCAATCATTCTTTCTATTTAATTCTGTTTTGCTTTTATTCATTCAATACCATGCTACAATTTTTTAATGTTATTAACACATTATGAACATACTTTTCAATGGTTTTGCTTTATTATATGTGGATATGCATAATGATTTACTTACCCATTCTCTTATTTTATTTTAATTGTTGCTAACAATGCTGCAAGGAACATCTTGGTACACAGTCACCCATCCCCCACAGTTACAATCCTGGATTGGTAGCCAGGAATTGCAAGGCTAAAGGGTATAAATATTTTGAGGCTGTAGCTACATGTTGTCAAGTTGCTTTTCAAAAGGAATGAAGCACTGTATACTCCCACCAGTAGTACTAACAACAAAAGAGATATTTTTTCCTAAATAGGTTGAATTTTACTAACAACTTTATTGCAGTTGTAAATAAAAGATCTGTAAAAAGTGACTTATATTCATTGGAATTTAACAGGATAAACCATGTAAATCTGTTCAGAGTTTATCTATTACTAATTGTAAGTCAGGGCAGAGAGTCTTGCTCTACTACCTGCCCACGGATTTGGGGTGCCATGTAGTGACATCATCTAGGTGGTGAACCCTGGAAACCTAAAGACATGGGTTTGATTAATGGCTAATCACTTAGTAACCATGAATTTGGACAAGCTGCTTAACATCTTTGCATCTTAGTTTTCTCTTCTATAAAGTAGGTATAATGAAATCCGCCTTTTAAAGATGACAGGAGACAATGGACACAAATTACTTAGCATGAGGGTGACACTCATTCCCTATCCAACCTTTCCTTTCAAAGTTACCCTCTTTTTTAGGTTAAGATTCCCACCCTAGTACACATAAAGTGGAAAAAAATGTAAGCGAGGCATTTTTCCAGTGGCATGCTAACCTCCTGTGAATATAAGGGAGATTATTATATATGTATACAGGAATGGACACGCCAGGAATGCTGGAGCTTTGCTTAGGACAGGTAGACAGCTGTCACGTCAGGATGTGAGCAGCTTCAGGAGGGGATGGCCATATGGGAATGGGGACTGAGCGACTGGCCTGAGTCCTGATTCTGAAGGGATGGTGTTAGAGACATGAAGGGGTCAACAGGGAGTAGGACCGAGTGGGAAGCAGGTGTCCACGGTTGGCCATGATGGATGTGGTCCCCAGTGATTAAAAACAGGAGGAGTCAGGAATCCTGGAAGTGAAACCCCCTAAGTCAGGCTACCAATGTGAGAGTACTTTTTAAAGCATTTTTGTTGAAATAATTTTTAATTTATAGAAAAGTTGTAAGATTGGTACAGAATACTTCTGTAGACCCTTTTCTAGACTCACCAGTTTTCAACATCTTGTCATATTTGCTTTACCATTTCTATCTATCTCTTTACTCCTTAATGCTTTAGTGTACATTTCCTAAGAACAAGTATTTTTCTCTTACATAACCACAGTATAGTTTTCAAATTCAGGAAAGAACGTTGATACCATATATTTCAACTTCATATTTTGTCACAATAATGTCTTTTATAGCATTCCCCCCATTATATGATCCATTTCAGGCTCATGTACTGCATTTACTTTCTACATCCCTTTAGTACCCTTTAATCTGGAATGTGCCTCAGCCTCACTTTGTTTTACCTGACATTGACATTTTTGAAGATTACAAGCCAGTTATTTGATAGTATGTTTTTCAATTTGGGTTTCGCAGACTTCATGTTTTGAATTTGCTCCCTAGCAATGCTCTTGCTAGCGATTGCTATCAGGCTCCCTGTTCAAATGGGAGCTGGGCTTAAGGATTCTAGGTGTAGCAGGTCAGGGGGAGCATCTGTAGCCCAGGCAGAAGCCACAGCCAATGAACACAAGTGAGACTGACTGTTCAGAGGGGTGGAACTCCCATGCCTCAGCACAGGTTGTAAGCCCAAGTCATAGGACCAGCAGGAACCTTGAAGAGTCACCAAGTCCATCTGCTTGGCCTTCAGCAGAAACACATTTGCACTCACTCAGGCACGCCAGCCTATTTTTAAAGCCCTCCAGGGAAAGTAATTCTGTGTGTGCTTCTTGCTAACCCACGCTGGCGCCACTTACGCTGGCTGTGTGAAGTCTTCTCTGTAACGCAACTAATTCCCTCAAGGAGTAGGTCTTAAGCTTTCTTTCTCATCCTTCTTTCAGGAAGGACTCACGGGTAAGTCACAAGCCCTTCATTACATTTAGAGAACTGTATTTTATCGTTTGTTCCTCAGGTTTCCTTTTTTTTTTAGTCTAACCTAAAAAAAGTGTACACTTGTACAGGTTGAGTCCCTCTAGCATAGCCATAACACATTTAATTTTATCCTTGGATTCATTAGCTAGGGACATGACTATCAAGGGGAACTTTAGGACGTGTTTTCTATTTTTCTTTTTTAATTATAAAATAATACATTTATCATAAAATATAAATTCAACCATTATGAAAGAATTTTTAAAAAGAGGTAAAATTTCTCTCCTTTTTTTCTCCTCCCCCTCAGCCACGTTCTCAAAACTTAGCCAGTGTCCATAGTTTTGATATCTGCAGTTCCAGATTTTTTGTATACATATACAAGTATATATGCATATACACACACCCCTTTTTATTAAAATATAGGATCATATATATTTTGAATTGATAATATTTTCTCAGTATAAAAATATTATGTGTTCTTTGTGGAAGATATGAAAAGGGCAAAAAGGAGAAAAAGTTTTAAATCACCTATAATTGCTCATCTTTCTTTGAATATTTCATAATTTTTATGCATGTGTTATAGGCACCTTTTGAAGGTTATTTTCTTTCATCATCTTTGAATATATCAGGCTGTTTAATGATTTTCTTCTTAATATTGGGCTCAATTGGATGTGGTTCTCTCATGGGGTTAGGTTATGAAAAGCAGTGGAAGGAGGGTATACACATGGAAAGAACAGCAGGCTGGCTAAGTGTCAGGTGATCAGGCATGCAGAAATATTTCCAGTGGGCAACAGATCTCCTGGAAGGGAATGTAGCATCTGTTACCCATAACCCACCTGGTGAACAAGACTTCTGATAGCTCTGAGACAGTGTCTTGCATGTGCAAAACCAGACTCATTTTGGTAATAAAGCATTGACTAAGATAAGCATGTGCCTTAAACTGTTTTTTTTTTTTTTGCATAGCTTAGTTTTATTTTTTGTGCCACAGAAACCAATTGCTACATCTCATTATCTTGTGATCTATTTCGATTTTAAGATTTTTTTCTTTTCTAGTTTTATACTGTAAATCTTGTGGTGTAAAACTTATCATGCATAGTTTTTCAAATTAGTTCTTCTTGATGTACTAAAAAGTTTAGATGCTGGATATTATGTGCTTTATTGTTGGAAAAAAATCTTCAGATTCAGAATATCTCAGAAAGAGACTATGGAATGTCTTGCTTTAGGAGTTAAAATGCACTGTCAGTCTTTGCTTTTCTCCTACACCTAGGCATGCCCACCCCTCCAAGTTGACTCAGACATGGCCCCAGTGCCTGAGTCAGTCAAAAGAAAAACAAGGTGAATAGTGATGTTCTCACATTACTCCTATTCTTTAGATAGAATAAATTTTGAAATTACATCACATGTCACACCTTAGATCATGCGGTGTCCTCCCTACTCTGCTCCTATGCCCTTTTCTGATCACCAGTCTTGGGAACTTAGCGCCCAGGGGATGGTAGGGTTGCAGCAACCTCGTAATTGTCCCTTTTTCTGAGTTTCTTCATTTTCATCACAGAACAGAATTTCTGTTGGGGTTTCCTCTTCTTAGCTTGGACTGGTCACTCCCTTGAACATTTAAGAGCTCCTCATTATACTTTGTCCATTGGGCAAGAGCCCTGAGACTTGCCCCAGTGTGGCAGGTGTCTTGGCTCTGTCCTATTAGGCCACAAGCAGATCTCCAGTAACTTCACCCAGTTAACCTTCTGGATTCCTTTCAACCAATCCTCATGAGCTTATTTGTTAAAATGAACAAATATTGATTGTGTTCATTATGTACCAGGAGTTGCTCTAAGTGTCTAGGCTACATGAGTGAGCAAAAAGACCCAAATCTCATTCCCCAGAGACCTTGCATTGTAGTGGATGCTCTAAGGATGAGACTGTGATGCTGGGGCTGGGACCACTGTGTCCCATCAGACTCCAAGCAGTTCCGCCCAGCTGGGGGAAACACCTGTAGCTTCCACCAAGCCTGTCTTGCTTTATGGTCCCTTTGCTCTTACATTTTAAAATTTCCATGTACATGCCTAAAATCACCTTAGTTATAGCAGGTCTTGCATTTATAAAATATTTTCTTCCTTAACATACTCAGACCTTATATTGTAAGTTCTTATGAGCCAAAATGAGCCAAGGGCACATTTACACTTGATAAAACCAACTAGTTCCTTTTTGATCAGTTAATAGACAAAAAAACAAAACAAAACAAAATACAATAAAAGCCCTGGGTCATTGAGAATAAATCTGTAATATAAATGCTCATGATAAGTAGAGATTAAGATCATGATGCAGTGAGAAAAATAATCTTTGTGCTTGTGGAAATAAGTTGTGTTTGATGAATTTGAGGGGCTGGAGGTGGCTAACACCTTCAGAAGTAAAAATCCCTAAAATACGGAGCCTCTAGAAACTAGTGTTGAGAATAAACTTTAATTCTTCTTGGGATTGTCCAAGATGCCCTGTGCTTATTTGTGTTATTTGTGTTTTCTTTGTTCTATGTGGTTTCTGGATCATTGTGCTATTTTTGTTCTTACTTAGCCATACTCCCTGTTGAGATGCTAAAATATCCTGGAAGTGGCAGGGCTGAATTTTTTTGCATGCCCAGGGGGTGGATAGCCCAGGGTTGATTTGTAATGACACTTTACTGTAGAGTAAATTTTTAGCTCTAATGGTATTTTGGGCTGCTTGATCCCACCAGATTTGGGGGAGTTTGAATTACCTTAAATAACAAGAACACAAACATTCCTGTGTTACCCCTGAGACATGCTCACTGAAGCATGGAAATTAATTCAAATATGCATCCAAGCTTCGCTGAATTTTAATCTAAGGTTTTATAGAATTATTTACTCATATTTGGGAAATGAAAACTATTCTATGAGGAATGTCTGATCGAGGTGGCAACAAGAGCAACTCTGTGGTTTAATGACTGGGAGCTTGTGTCTTGGTTAAGGAAACTGTAGCATATTAACAGTAGCTTCACATTCTTTGTCAATCTTGCTGTGAGGACACGAGATCTGTTTCCCCAGCCTTGAACCACAGGCCTGTGACTGCTTTGACCAACAGAATACAGGAGAGATGCTGCTGCTTCAGTGCTAGCCATCAGGCCCAAGTAGCCTCCAGTTTTTGCTTCCTCACCTTGGAGCCCTGTGTTGCTGTGTAGGAAGTCTGATTACCCTGCTGGAGAGAGGATGTGCAGAGGCTCCGTGCAGCCTCCCCCTCCACACTCCACACTGAGTGGAGAGGGAGGGGATCCCAGCTGAAACCACCTTCAGCTATTCCTGCCAAGGCACCACAGGCAAGTGAGTGAAGAAGTCCGCTTGGAGATGGACCATCCATCCCTGTGCACCCCAGGCGATGCCATGTGGCTTAGAAATAAACCAGCCTGCTGAACCCTTCCTAGAGTCCTTATCCAGGAAAACAAAATGGTTGTTTTAAGCCACTAAGGTTTGGATAGTAATAGATAAAGAGAAAAATAAACTTTTCATTGAAATTTAGGGTTTTGTTTTTTAGAAATGAACTTTTATTCATTTTTCCATTTATCCACCTGACCACATACCAACATTTACCAGGAGTTCGTTACATCTCTGATATTCCTGGCCTAAGTCCAAAAGAAAGTTCGAAGAGAGTTTTAGCTTTGTGCGGACTTAGCCTTAAGTTATTGAGTCATCTCATCCGGAAACAAGAGTCCGCTTTTCACGATTTCCATTCATCTATTTCAAATGCACCGGCACTGCCATGCTTCAGGCCTCATCCAAAGGGCCAGCCTAACATTGTGATTAAACCAGCATGGTCTGTGTGCTCCTGAGATGTATTTACAATGGATTTAAAACACAGAATGGGAAAAAAAAAAAAAAAAAAAAAAACACCCCTCTCCTTTTAATATATAAAATAAGATTATAGTACAGACCTCACGGATTTTTTTTCCTGAAGATTAAGTGATGTAATAAATGTGAAAGCCTTTTGTAAGTAGTTATTCTTTACACAAGACCCGTAGAGGTAAAGACCCTCTGATTAAGAGAATAAAGGCAACTGCAACGTACTAAACCCTTCTAAGTGCCAACCACCCTGTTCAGTATCCTTACACATTCTAATTTAACCTATACAATCCGTTGAGGAGTTGACTCTCATTCTCATTTTGCAGATTAGAAATTGAGGCTCGAAGAGGTTGCATGACTTGTCCAAGTTTAGTAAATGATGAGCCAAGCATTTTAATCCAGTTCTGCCTGATCCCAAAGGCCTAATGATAGTGTTGCTAATATTATGATAATCCTTAGCACTTTGTAATTTATACTGAACTTGCAGAAATTTTATCTATTTGTATTTTACCACACAAGCACTCTGAAACATTGTTAGGGCGAATGTTTTTATCCCCGCTTGACAAGTGAGGAAACTGAGACTCATAAATGCTACTTGACTTCATCCAAAGCTTGCATGGCTGGTAAGTGCTCTCACTCTCCATGTCTAGGGCTCCTTCTTACTAGACGTCCTGTGGAACTCCCGTGCCCACCCCAGCTGCCCACAGAGCTGAGGTTGGTGGGCCCTCACACAGCGGGCCTGCCACATGCTGCCCTTCTTAGGCGTTGTAAACCAGAGATAGTTGGTTACACACACCTATAATCTAGGCATCGTTGTGCAGGTGTCAAGAAATTGGCAAGTGTGATGCTGGGTCACTTAAGTGTCACCTGGTGACAATGGAGCAGGATGGGCTGGCAGCATGGTCTGAACTAGTATCCAGACCTGGACATTAGTGTTGGATGACAATTTTTGCAAATATGTACATCATTATGCTGGAGTTCCCAAGTGATGCTGGGAATATAGGGACTGTGAAAAGTCCCCACTCAGGACTTCCCACGACTGGCAAGCCATCACCATGAACAAGCAGAAGAATGTCACCATGCCTGTGTGCATCTCCCATGAGGGAATGGGGAGAGCGGTTCAAGCTGTGCCCCGTGAAACTCCTCTTGGCCAATACTCTCCAGGAGCCTTTCCAAATAACGCATTCTTTGGCTCTACTGAGGTTCACTGAAACTGGTGCAGGTTTAGGTATCAGAATATATTCATTTTCATGAAGTCTCATCTTCAATCTTCTGTGGGACTCCTTTTATACAAAGTAGAGAAAGACACAAATGATCATTTTTCTTTCTTTTTCTTCTTCCCCATTATAACCACAGCTACCATTTATTGAGTATTTACTATGGAGTAGCAGGCTGTGATACATACTTTACATAATTATGCTATTTAATCTATACCATAATTCTATGAAGTAATAATTATTCTGTTGATTTAACTGGGATTTAGATATAGAAAAAGTCTTGCCCATTACTTTTAGCTCCCAACTAGTTTAGGAAAGATTTGAACCCAGTCTTTTCTTCCTCCAAAGCCTGAAGCTCTTCACACCTCTGCTCAAAGAGAAGATTCTGCATCTCTTTTATGTCAAAATAATAGGAGAGTTCATACTGTAAAGTGTTTTCTTTTTGGAACTGTTGTTCCTCAACTGTCTAGTGTCTTGCAGCAGAAAAAAATGTGTCACCCTATGGAAATCCTGGAATATTATCTTACTTGGATCCATAAGTTGATTGCCTATTCTATTTCTTTGATGCTATTCAAAACAATATGTAGACTACATCTACCCAAAGGTGTTTCCCATCCATTTGTATGACCAACTGTGGCTAGAAAAGTATATTTCTCTTTTCTTTACACCACTGTAGCTGCAGGACATGTTGGAGCATTATTGTTGAAGGAAGGAAAGATGTCCATTAGTGGAGTGGAAAGTCAAGTGGAATGTTGAGAAATTCACTTCTTTATGCAGTGTTTGTTTATGTGTGTTCTTTTTAGGGTTCTGGACTTCTTGGTCAAGTGGACATGTTTATAAGCTCCCTTTCCACGATGCAGTGCAATTAAGATGTTCCTACTTTTTTTTTTCTTTTTTTAAAAATTTTAATTGTTCTTGTACAGTTTTCTGTCTTTTGCTCCCATTCCAGCCCACCACCCCAGCCCTCCCCAGCCCCCTCCCATTTCCACCCCCGCTAGTTTTGTCCATGTGACCTTTATACTTGTTGCTCCAAACTCTTCCCCTTTACCCCTGAAATTCCCTCCCCTCTCCCCTCTGGTGACTATCAACCCCTTCTCAATTTCAGTGTCTTTGGTTATATTGTGCTTGTTTGTTTGTTCTGTTGATTAGGTTCCTGTTAAAGGTGAGATCA